>JAPMLY010002150.1:0-42500 GCA_026401115.1 Tetraselmis chui
AACACACATCACACGACGCGCAAACTCACCTTTCGCCTTCCACTCACACCAGACCACATCACATCATACCAATCCAGCACACCAGACCTCATCAACCAAACGGCAACCCTCCACGCAGAAATTCTTAACACCTCACACACCTCGGCCACCCCAGACACCCTCGACACCCTAGCCTCACAATTCACCACACTCCTCTCCCGCCACATGGACCACGCAGCCACAATCTGGCCCCTCCTCCCCGACAAACAACCACGCCCAACCCAAGACACCTACACCCCCACTTGGCTCACAAAAAAAACACGCACTCAAATACTCACTCTCCGCAAATGCAGCAAACACAAAGGCCCTCTCCACATCGCCCAAACCCTATTAAACACAACCGAATATCTCTCCCCTGCCGCCATCAAACAACAATGCCAAGCACGCATCCGCCACCTACTTCACACCACCACCACGGATAGGATTAATAAAATAAAAACTCGAGCCAACAAAGCCTATGACACCTGCCCCAAACTATCTCACCGCCGATTAAAAATTAAGAGTGGCCTCCTACCCCCCGCCGGCACCACCTCCACCCTCCACCGCATTACCAAACCCGATAACACTACCGCATCCTCCCCCTCCGCCGTCATTGACGCGGTGCACACTCACTTCGCTAAAGAACTCGACCGCGCCTCCCCCCCCGAACTCCCCACCCCCCCATGGGAACTCCCTGACAACCCCGACAACTTTACCGTCGAACCCCGCGGTGACCCCTCTCTCACCCTTGCCGACATGATTACCCGAGACACCTTCGATAAAACCATCAACTCCCTAGGCACCGGCAAAGCCCCCGGCCCCGACGGTATCCCCAATGAAATAATTAAATTCCTGCCCCCGGCGACCCGCTCCGCCCTCTTCTCTCTCCTCTCCCTCCTCGCCCATAAATCCTACACCCCTCCGGACTGGTGCCACAGCACAACTTGCCTCCTACATAAAAAAGGCGACCCTTCCCTCCTCGATAACTACCGCCCTATCGCCCTCATGAACAACCTCCTTAAACTCTGGACAGCACTAATCAAAGATGCAGGCTCGAAGTACGCCGAAACCCACGGCATTCTCAGCGACCAACAGGACGGCTTCCGACAACACCGCAGCATCCACGACGCCCTATCCTCCCTCATTACGACGATGGAGGATGCGAAACTCCACAGCAAAGACATCTACGTCATGTACGCGGACTTCAAAGGTGCCTTTAACGCCGCGGACCACCGCATCATGTTCAAACACATGCGTCAACTCGGTATGCCCCCAACCTTTGTCGACACATGCGAACACCTATACGGGGTCTCAACCACAACATATATCACTCCCCACGGTCCCACCCCTTCCATAGACATCAATCGCGGAACCCTCCAGGGCGACACCCTCTCCCCCTTCCTATTCACCCTCTTCCTCGAACCTTTCCTTCGCTGGCTCACGGTGGGAAGCCGGGGCTACCGCCCAGGCCCCCCCGCCACTAACGCTGACCCCACAGAACCCACAGCCACCTACCCGGGACACGGCTTCGCGGACGACCTCAGCCTCGCCACGGGCTCGACCCCCAACATGACCATCCAGCTAAGAAAACTCTCCCTCTTCAGCGCCTACACCGGCATGACGGTCAACATCCGCAAATGCTGCATCACCGGCGCCCTCTGGCGTACAGGCAACGCCCTCAACCGAGCCAACACTACCCTCCTCGCATCCCGCCTGCAATCACAGTTCATCTCCCTAAACTCCACACCGGCCCCCATCCCCTCCATTGGCCCCAAGGACACATACCGCGTCCTAGGGGTTGAACTGAACACCTCCCTCAACTTCACCAAACATTGGCAAGAACTCAAACGTACCACTGCATCCCTCATCACCGCCCTTTCCATGTCCCCACTAACTCAATCCCGCAGAATCAGGGTCATCCGTGGTCTCCTCATCGGAAAGCATTTCACTCTCCAGCTCGGCCTCTTCACCGACTCCCAACTCGACACTCTCGAGGGCCAAATCTGCCGCGCACTCCGCTCCGCCGTCTCCTCGGTACGTAGTCTTCCCCGCACCGCCCTCCACCGCCCTACCACAGACCTAGGATACGGACTCCCCTCCCTCAAAGCCCACGCCGCTCAACTCACTGTTTGTCACTTACATAAAATCATGAACAACTCAGGATATAGAGGCCACATGGCCCGCGCACACATACGCACCCTATCCACAACGTACTCCCACTGGCCCTCTGAATCCATCATGACAACCTGTCACACCCCACCCACACTAAAGTGCTTAGTCCGCGCTCAACGAGATGCGGGCACCCTATTCCACAACATCCCCCCACTCTCCCTCACCAACCCTATCGCGTCCACAATCCGTGCCCACTTCACCACTCAAGACAACACCCTCCTAGCCTCACTCCGTAACAAAGCCACACACATCACCGACCCCCACACATATAAACAAGCTTACTGCGATTTCTCTCCCCGCAAAACTCACGCCTCCCTACTCCCCCGTCTCACCCCCCTCTGGAAAAATAACATCACCACGTGGCCACAAGTCCTCCTCAGAGCCACCTCATCCTCCTTCATCCTCAAATCATGTCAAACCATCACCACACTCACGGGGTCCACCACCCCACTCTCAGTTCCCATCCGCCTCCTCGCCGCAATCCTCACCGAACCCCTCGATACTATCCACAACCGCCTCCCCATCACGAACCTCCATACCAAACAGGCTTCCCCCCCCACCACTATACATCCCTCGTGGATTCCCCTCCTTTCCCCTCACCTCCCCCGCTCCACCCACACCCTCCAATCCGGCATCTACACCCCCCGCGCCAATCACCCCACCCCCATAGCACCCATCACACACCTAGACTCAGAATACCTCACCCCCTCCGACCACCACTACCCCCCCTGCGACGTAACACGCATCATTTCCAAACACAAAGACACAGAATACGGCCAAACACAATACATGGTTGAATGGGCCCCGGAACACCTCACGGAATGGGACATTCAGTTACAACTCGACGACGGCTTCCGCCTCATCTCCTCCACTCCCACATCGGTATGCCTCCCCTCCCCCTCCCCCTCTGCCTGCTCCATCTGCCACGAACCCCTGCACACAGAACCCTCCTCCACCTGCTGCACATGCCCGCACTTTGCCATACACTCCCAGTGTCGCCCAGCTCAGGGCCCAGCCACATGGCAGTGCGACTGGTGCACTCGCGGCCAACACCACGACCTCACCCACCTCTTCGAAGTGCAGTGGGCCCCATGCCTACAACTCCACGACACCATCAGTGAGACCCCCTCCGGCCCCACCGCCCTCACCGCATTTAACTCCGGCTATGTCCCCTCCACCACACCCATTCTGCCAGACCCCGGACCCCCTCCATGGTCACACCCCCTCATCTCATTCAACCACGACCCCATCAACCCCGACCTTGACATGCTCCCTACCGGTAAATTCGCTATCCACGCACACCCTTCACTCCACGACACCACCATACTCTGCACCCCCGACGGCCGCGCAGTCACCACCCTTAACGGCCCCCGGGTCCGCCACCTTTACCAACTCTTCCGCCCCGACCTCTCTCGTCATACGTTCGAGGAGGAGGTCTACCACCTCCTCACACGTCTTGGTTCCCGATCAGAAATCCACTCACCCACACCCGCCACCACCACCCGCAACAGATGGGCCACCAGAGAGGACCTCCTCACCGCTCTCAATCACACATTCCGCATCCAGACAGAACTCTACTCCGACCCCCTCAATAAATCCCTTCACTCCCACACCTATCACTCCCTCTACCCCGAAGACATAGTCTTCTCATCCAGCGGCAGCAATGCCCCGCACACCTGGCAAGGCACCAACATAGCCAACCCCGAATACGACCACGAATGCATGAGACGAGCCATGGAACACGCAATCACCAGCGCACACCTCACAGCCCCTCACACACCCAGCGCAACCATCCTCATCCTCCCCCGATGGGAACACACACCATACCGCCACTCCAAATACATCGACTCCCCATACACCCACCACCTCTACACCCTACCTAATGACGCAAACACATTCCTACCCCCCGACCAACACACTGGCAACCCCACCCCTACCCCCTTCGGCACACGTTGGATGGTAGACATATACCTCGTCGCTAACCCCCTCGCACTCTCCACCCTCCCATCACCCACAGCCATGAACGCACTCCATAACACTCTCGAATCTATCTACGACACTCACCTCCCCAACCCCATCATCACCCCCCCCCCCCTCCACACCTCTTTGTCTCCTACTCACCCCACTCAGCAGGTATATACCACCGCCCCCCAAACCCAACTCACCCCCTCACATACCCCCTCCCGGACCGCGTACATCTAACGTACCCCCCCCACCAGAGGCACCCCTGCTTGGAACTGGCAGGACTTTGTCTACACAGACGGCTCGAAAAAAGGCGGCTCGACCCCCCTCGGAGCGGCAGCTACCTACCCCGCCTCGGACACCAGAATCAAAATCCTGGTGACCTCTACCCCTCCCTCACATACAATAAATCGTGCTGAATTAGCCGGCATAGATATAGGCCTCCAACTTGGCCGCACCCACCTCCTCACAGACAGTGCGTGCTCCCTCCGCCTTATTCAAGGTTACTTAAACTGCCCTTCCGCTTACCGCCATAACATTCACCGCGACACCCTCTTATCTATCACACACACCCTTAAAACCCGATGCGAAGCAGGAATCCGTACACACCTCGGTAAAATAAAAGCCCACAACCACTCCATCGGCAACGACCTCGCAGACACCCTCGCCAACCAAGTAGCGGATGGCCACCCACCCGATACTACATACACCACCGGTTCAGAAGTCACGATAGGCCACTGGACATGGCCATACACCCTCATCCCACAAACCTTAGGGGACCCCACTCCCTACAGATACACCAACCTCAAATCCGACGCACACAAATACAGCACAATACACACACACACTCCTCTCTCGCAAACAACCAAACACGGAGCCCTCCTCGCCCGCGCCGCGAAGGACGGCGCCGACTTCTCATACCACAAAAAACACTCCTCCCTCACAAATACCCAGTTCACACACAAACAAGAATTCATGTGGGGCGTCCACAACACCCGCCTACTTACTCACAACCCCACCCTGCGCTGCCCCCTATGTGGTAAATTCACTAGCAACGGCCACATGGCCGGTAATTGCCCCTCTATGTCTGGACTAAGACAGGACCGACACAACAGCGCTCTGCAACTCCTACTATCCCTACTGGAACGCCACAACGGAGGACGCTGGGAGACCATCACCGCAGACTTCGGTAACAAACCCATAAAATCGTTTGAATCTCCCACCCCTGCCCACTCCCCAGTCGACTGCCACCCTCCTCACCCCACCCACATGCCCACCCGCCTTGTTGCTGCTGATGAAGGTCTCTCGCATGACTCCCTAACATCATGCCCCGCCGTCCTTCCCCCTGAGATTCTCCCCCCACTGCTTCGTCCCTCAGCACACAAACCTGACTTCATCCGCATCCTCGAACCCAGATTCGTCGGTCACTCCAACGGTCACCGACGTTATGCATCCATAAAAAAGATTCAGATAGGGGAATGGAAGTACTGCACAGACAACAACCTCACTCACACAGCCGACCTCATACGTGCCAAATACACACCTCTTGCGAACGCCATCAGAAACCACTGGCCAGGCACAGTGGTCGACATCCTCCCCATAGTCATGAGCCGCACAGGTACACCGCACTCCTCCACCATCACGAGTCTCACCTCCCTTCTCACAGCCCGCACAGACCCTCCTGATAAACTCGTCTCGAAAGGCGCCTCGACACATCTCGCATTCTTACACAACTCCATACGCATACTGTCCAATGGCTGCATCACCTCCTACGCATCTACCGCATCAAGTCCCGCACGTCCTCCCGCAGCGCATCCACACATTGCCTCCACGCACGACCCTGACTGCACACGTCCTTCACCTCTACTTGCACCCTCCCCGGGGGGGAGTAAAACCCCCGAACACCCTTGTATGGCATAGTTGGGAGGGCCCAGAGACAGCAGTTACTACTATATTTTGTCTGACTTTTGTCTGTCCCAATTTCACAAAATTATCCAGGCACATCGATTCCCGGCAGTCGCTACCCTGTACCAGAATATTGATTCCGAAAAGTGCCCGAACTGACCATACTACATCTCCGCCTGTATTGTACGTGTGCTGTCTGACAGCCCACCGCTCACCATTGCAGCTTAGCATCATACCCTTCCGAAAAGAAACAGCAGCAAAGTCGACTTTCTTCGTTTTCCATCAAATCCATCAGAAAACAATTTAGGGAATATGTGGATGACGTCGCCGGGAATGGTGGCGACCTGGTGACCCCAACGGGAATCGGTTGTTCACTTCAATCACCGTCGCCCACTGCCCGTACCGGTAAGTATGCCACAACTCACCCAACTTACCGCACGGAGTCACGCATACTGTGATAAACTACCCTAAAAAACCAGCACAAGTGCGCCCGTTTTGGGTTGCCAAGGGCCTAAGCTATGTTTTTACCCGGCTAGTTCTGTGTGTTAGCTGCAAATATTCAGCTTTACGGGTTTTTCTCACCGGCGGCAGTATTGTAAGGCCATCGCGCTAACTACCGCCGGACTCGCAATGGCACGTCTACTTTTCCGGCAGCCACAACGGAGCCGTTCAACTCTTCTACCTAACCTCAAAGGCAAGTATCGCACGAAATTCGGTGGTGCTTGTAAGGACGGGGGTTGGGGTGTGTGTGTGTGGGGGGGGGGGGGGGGTCGCAAAAGTGATAGCGTGGAGCTAAGGTTGAGCGATGGCGACAATAACAATACAGTAGCGACGTCACAACGGAATTAGGAAGGCACCTTGTCGGCGGAGCTACCGCAGAGCTTACCTAAACTAGACGCTATTTCCAAATTAAGTGCTTTCATGAGAAGCAAAACGCGTCTCTATGGGTTTGTTAACGCTGACGGGTGTCAATGAACGTCACGTCTTGCCTCTAGCCTCTCATCCGGTGCTACTGTTGCATTTCGGTTGTACAATGCGCGTAAGTCGTTTAGTTTCTTTTCTTTTAGCTCGCAACAGACGGCGTCCGCTGTGCCATGGCACACTTCCGCCACGACTCGCGTCGCTAATCATTGTTCGAGTGAGACTCATGGCATTGGTACATATAGAAAGGTGCGCTGGTACCAAGCCGGCCAACGCCGGCTAAAGGAATGACACGAACGGCAGTTTGTTTGTCTGATGGTTCCTGCTTTTGAATTGCAGAAGAAGGATTCTTTCAAACAACATATGAGCGAAGCCCGCGACACAGCGGACGCGGGTAGAATGCTGGAGGATAGAACTAATAAGGGGATAAGGCATGTGAGAAAGGCGCGCGACTCAACCGGAAGCGCGGGCGCAAGGTGCTCGGCGGATGTGGCAAATGGGAGGAGTGCAGAGAGAGCTGCAATAAGAAGTGCGGGTTAAATGCAACACACGCGTGCATCAACAACACGTGGAGGCAGGGGGGGAGGGGGGTGTGCAACCGTTGTGCATATACGTGTAACTTATCATTCTTGCTCGTCGTGCTTGCATAATCGCTCGGGGGGGGGGGGGGGGGGGGGTGGAGGGGGAGTCTCAACGTATATAATGCCACTCGCGACACTACGCTACATTCCTGCCGAACCAACGTGTCTCTTCCCCCACCACCCGCGAAATGCATAACCTTCGGTGCTTCACGAGCAGCGGCGAAAAGAATTGATCACTACACTCCGACCTCAACGGGACGAATACTATGTTCTAGTCTTCTAGATGGGAGGGCTTGAGGGGGGAAGCATCGCCGAATGTCCGCAGGAGGGGGCCTAATCTTTGAGGGGGCCTAAACCTTAAGCGTAGACGGGCACCAAAGTCATGCATACGAAAGTGCGCAGCGATAGTGGATGAAAGGCCTTTGGCAACTTAGCGATGTTCAATCAGAAGCACGCATGGATTTGCACAGTTCAACGCACATTCGCCCAGCACATGTGTGCGCAGGTCTGCTACCGGTTGCAGACAGAGGGAATAATAATAATAAAATGATATTTATCAGCGGTCGGGGTCGGACACGTCCGGGGTTTTTCCGGGACTCCGAAGTTCCGACCGGTACTAGTACATGTGTCGTTGGGAATCGATGTGGGACCATTTCACCCCCCAAAATGGTCCTGAGATTTTTTCTGTCCAAATCGTCCAAATCGTCCATTTCCATACCCTATTTCGACGTCAAACCCTAACTTTATTCAAAACCCTAATTCGGATCCAAAACCCTAATTCGAATTTCAAACCCTAACTTTTCTCAAAACCCTAATTTCCGAATCTTGCCAAAATTCAATTCCCAGATTTTTTCTGTCCCGACCGACACCCCGCCCCCCAGATCTCATCCATGATTTGATTCAAAAGGTACCCGGGTACCCCTCCGCTCCAACGAATATTCCGACGCGGAACCCCCTTCTATCCACGACGATTCCCGAGCTGCCCAAAAACGGTCACCAAAACTCGAACAGTGTTTTCTTCTAAAGACCAAATATCCTCTTCGAGCTTTGGTGACCGTTTTGGTGCCCCGAAGGATGCCTCGAAGACCCCCCGGCGCGCAGCCGCGCCCGCGAATATTCCTTCGCGGTTCCCCGACAATTCACGGTTATTCCCAAAACGGTCCCCAAAACGGTCACCAAAGCTCGAAGAGAATATTTAGTCTTTAGAAGAAAACACTGCTCGAGCTTTGGTGACCGTTTTGGGGCCCGGAGGATGCCCCGAAGGATGCCTCGAAGACCCCCCGGCGCGCAGCCGCGCCCGCGAATATTCCTTCGCGGTTCCCCGACAATTCACGGTTATTCCCAATCGGTCACCAAACGGTCACCAAAACGGTCACCAAAGCTCGAAGAGAATATTTAGTCTTTAGAAGAAAACACTGTTCGAGCTTTGGTGACCGTTTTGGTGCCCCGAAGGATGCCTCGAAGACCCCCCGGCGCGCAGCCGCGCCCGCGAATATTCCTTATGCATGGCTAGTCGGCAGGGTTTGTCGCGTTATAAATCGCCGTTGCCTCTTCCCCGGTCAACGGGCGGTCGTCGATTGTTACTTTTGTCGCATATCCGTCCCACCAATAAGGATAGCTATGTGGATTTGTTCCCCATCCGTTGTTCACACCTATGAACATCCTATTGGACTCCATTGACGAGATGTTCCACTCACCCAAAGATCTGGTTACAAGAGCCGACCCGTTTGTACTTGCGTGCATCGTCCAGTGGTGATCGTCCACCGATATGGCGAAGAAATGCCACGTGTTTTTAGCGAGGTTTGTTTCTGGTTCGTTTAAGACCCAGGTATATAGCCGGTTGTTTGAAAGGTACAATATCCCCAAATTCTCTTTCCTTAGCACTAGAAATCGTCTTTCATCGGAGCTGTCGACTAGCGGCTTGATCCAAAACGTCATCGACCATGTTCCCGACCGGACGAACTCGCCGTAGTCTACCCCCTCTTCACCGATATCGGCGAATCTCGCGTAGGAACTTGACCCGTTGAATAATATCATATCGCCCTCGGCGACTATGTTGTTTCCGTGCTCCACTAATTTCGTGTCGAGGTAATGGCGGATATGCACGTCTCCGACCGGCTGCGGCCCCGCCGTGTTGCCGCGGGCATCAATGAGCTCCACCCAAAAGTAGTGGGTCCCGCCCTCGAGCCCGCTCACCGTGGTGACGCCATCCAAGTACCGTTTGACACCGGTAGCGTGGTTTTTCGTTGACGAGTTTAGCACCGCCGCGGTGACGTCGGTATACTCCGCCGGAACTTCATTGACAGTGTTTCGGTAGAGGCGGACCTCGGTTACGCCGCTCATCTTACTTTGGAGTAGTGTAAGAATTTTCGATGCACCCCGGGATATTCGGAGCGTTCTCCTCTAGCCGGGTCATCACATTACTCGTGTGACGGATGAAATCCCCCTCCACATCAATCAAGGTAAGCATCCGCGGCTCCTCTACCGTGTTCCCGATAGAATTTTTTCGGATGCAAGTCGTGAACCCCATGAGGTAGTTCCACGGCGGGAGGTAGGTGGTTACGTCCGGTCGGTTAGTATCCGACAGCCGCAGGTTTGTTTGGACAAGTGACATGGTGTGTTACTACGTGTCGAAGAAAGAAAGCGTGATGGTGACACTGAAGGCGTCGGCGGGGGTGACCTCTATAGAGCTCTCCACCATTTCCGGGGCTGAATCGTCCTCATCAACATCGAAGATGCCGCTGGTGTCTGATTGCGGTTCGAAGATTTCCACAAAGCCCTCGTGCAGCCCCGGGGGCAAAACACTCCCAGGGAACTTCGCCGTTCCGAGCGTATGGCGGAAGGTCATTCTTCTTCGTCTGGTATTTGGTAGAAGGTAAGACAAATTACGTACGCCGTGGACTCGCCACTGCCAAGCTCAGTAAATTGCGTCGCAGTCCGCAGTTGAAGGTCTATCTCACCCACGTTATCTAGCGGCCGCCGGATCGGAATCCCCACAGTGTCCTCGTTCACACCTTTAAGGCTGAGCTTCTGCCCCACGTAGCTCAACGCGTCTTGCGCGCGTGATCCCGGCAGAAATCCAAGGACGCTTAGGCCTTGGTACGGGTCGTCGACGAAGGTCCTGCTCGTGATTGCGAGCCCGTACGCTTGCGCGCCGTAGAGATGGATCAACGAGCAATGCGAGACCGCGACCTGCCACCTTGTGCCGTCGTTTCGGTCCATACGGAAAGAGCGGAAGTCGACGGGAACCCTTTCGTTTGGTCCGCGGACATTCATCCACACGTGAAAGAAGGGTGGATAAAGGCTACGCTCGGGCTCTTCCACCCAGAAGACGAGGCTGAAGGTGTAGTCGTTTACGAAAGTAGGAGTCCACGGGAGCACACTGGTTCTAAGCTTCGTCGGGCCCTGAAGGAGGTAGAAAGACATGTCACCGCGTACTAGCCGCGAGCCGTCGCATATCCCAGCGCACGTGTTGCTCTGCACGTACGACGAATCCGCCATCTCGCCAAATACGTTGCCACCGCGCCAAGACTGGAAAAGAGCTAGGATTGAGTCGTTGTTTGCGGGATCCCAGCTCTTGTAGGAATTTGATTGTCGGATCGACGGTGAGCACAGCATGATCGAAAGGGGGTCGGGCTGTACACCAGTGAATCCTGTAATTGGTGTGCACCACTCGAGCGCGAAACGAACATGGGGTTTACCTTGGAACTTGCTACCGTTCTGAAAGGCTGGCGTGCGAACGCAGAATGCGTGTTTCTCGCCGCTCACGCGCTCTTGGGTGCTAACTACGATCCTGCGCGCGACCATTTGTTGTAATCAGTAGAAAACATTTACAAGCCCATCCGCTCCGACCACGATAAAGCCATCGTAGTGGGAAAACACGTCGACCGTTACGCTTGCGTCAAGTGCGGAATCGAAGTTCACTGTGAGATGCGACACCGACGTTGAAACATCAATACCATTCTGCGAGAACATGGACTTGTGGCTCTGGGACTCAAGGTCGGTGGCGATAAGATATTTCCCCTCGTCGAGGCCCCAGGTTCCATCCGTCACAATGCCCATATGCTCGAGGGACCCGTATGCGTGGAACGCCTTCTGTGTTTCAGCCCAAGCCTCAGCGTCAGAATCGACGGGCTTTGATGGGGTTAATACGCCGTTGATGGTGTACTGATAACGGCCCGTGTTTCCAACAACATTCTTGCGCTCAGAGACATATTTGATGCTGCTATAGTCGGTTGCGTCCTTCCGGAACAGTGCTATCAGCGTTTTCAACGACTTATACGGTGAAGAAAATGCCATCGACATCGAGCTGCTTCCATTTGGGGCGATCCACCGGTGCTGAGAGAAAGTTGAATACGGAATGACGATCCCACCGCTATTGGCCTCAACCAAGGCACGATCGACGGTGGGATCCAGGTGGATCATCTCGGCGACATACTCCACGTCTTTGAGCATCCATGGCCTATTCCCCTCCTGCACCTTATCCAAATCCCCCAAGGTGAGCTCGAGGGTCAGATGTGTGCGGGCCATTGCGCCGACCGGAAGATATTTCTGCTGGTTCGTACCTATGATAGCACTCATCAGGGGAATACAGAAGATCCTGCTATCTGTAGCATCTACTTCCCTACTAAAACCCTCCGAGATCGTTCCGGTAGTCTCCATCTGGATTTTGTCCCCGGTGACGTCGAATAAGGCGTGGACAAGGGCGTTGTACTCTTCAATATTCTCTAGCACACCGCCGCCGGCACCCCCAGAAGCGGACACCTTCAAGGACCTGATGATTGCGTGCGCGGAGTAATCGAACTTGAATGATGCCATTTCGCTTGCTGCATCCAAGTTTTGAAGCTTAAATTTCAGGTAGCTCTGTCGCGAATTCAAGTACTCCCCGCGATTCCCCGTGGGAAGTACAAAACGGATCGTGTTTCCCGGTAGGAAGCCTGAAGAGCCATTCTCTGGGTATATATGGACCCGAGACTTCGTGGCAGGCGCCGCCACGGGCTTGTTACCGTACACGAACGAATCACTGAGCGAGCTTCGCACTTCGGCCATGGTTTTCTTTTATAGTATCGTTACAGAAAATATTTTCGTTAGCCTCTTTCAAGTTTTGATCCTGGTCCTCTCATCTGGCCGTACGCGGATCTGACAGCCGCAGCGTGACCCTTCATACTATTTAGATCTGGCGCTTTTCCATCAAGAACCCCCTCCACGCCCCCCGCAATCCCGCCGATCCCGCGGGCAATCGCACCAGCCGACGCGATACCATCACCGAGCACGGGGTTGAAGGCGGCAACAGGCGCAGCTGCGGAGAGCATCCATCCGCCGAGCTTGTTTCCAGCCACCCGAACCCCGTGGGCGACCTTCTGGCCGATGTTTCTAAGACTGTGGAGCTTTTGACCGATGTATCGCCCGAGTCCCATGGTTGTGCGTGTTTGCTATAAGACCAGATTTTATGTTCTGACCTTAAGTCGAAAAATCCTAAATCACCTTTTATTTAGGTGCTTTGCCCTTCCTCACGGCTAGCTGTTTTTTAATATATGCCGCCTTTTCCTCCTTACCCCTCCTCTTCTTTCCTGCCGGAAATTCTATTCCCAACCGCTCTGCAAGCTCGTCCATTACTCTTGGTTCAAACATATGAGGATTATTAAGAATATAAGAATCATCAAGTCCAGTTTGTTCCCGGTCTTCGAAAGATCTAACAAGCTGTTTGACACCCGATGTTGACGGCCGTTCGGAGTCCGGGGTAAATGACCTCGGGTTCGCCGCTTCCATCATTGGTTTTTCCGGCACAGGCACGGCCTGGGGCATCTGCCTCGCGGATTGGGCGATGGGTGACGCGGCGTGTTTGAAGTGATCATGCGGTCGCATGATTGAACTCGCCGCTGGCTGCTGTAAAATCGTCGGTGCAGGGGTGTTGTTCCCCATTGTCCAACCACGCGTAAAGGGTAAGGGCTCTGGTTGATTGCCCGGCGTGGATTCACCAGTTGTTACTGTTTGCACCACGTTTACCCGCACATTCTGATTACGCATAACACGGGTTATGGGTTTCGGTTTTTTAGCGGGCGCTCGTGTGCGTGCCGGTTTCTTCCCCACTGTCGGCTGCTTTTTCCCCCACTGAGTATTCTTGGTCTTTCGTCGCGGCATTGCTTATACCTATACGATCGAAATTCTTGAACAGCTCCCCCGTGCCCGTGTCAGCAAACATGAATGCGTAGGGCCGGTCAAACACGTACCGCATGACCTCCTCCGCCTCGTCCCGGGGTAAGGCTATAAGTTCCTCAAAAATCGCTGTGGCTTCCTTTTTGTTCCTGGGTTTGTACATCAAAAAATGTGACAAGGTCTTCCGGATACCTAGTGGCATAGCGTTGTACGACTGCACCAAGATCATGATGGATAGCCGATAGTGGCGCCGGTTGTAGATTAGGTCACGCAGCACACGTTGGATTTCGTTGTCTTTGAGCGCCGCAGTAACGTCGTCGAGGACCAACAAGCTATTCTTCTCTCTCTCCGCCGATTCCTTTACCGTCTCGCGGATCCCGTCCAGCGTACCCAAATCCAAATCATCGTACATCCTATCGTGGTTCTTGAAGATGTTTCGCTTTAGGCTAGCCACGGAGTGAGATGGCATAACAACGTGGACGTGATGGAACGCTTTGCGGTAGGCTTGCTTGCTCGAGAGGAGGTTGACGAGCATGGAGGTCTTTCCAGTCCCCGCAGATCCGATTATAGCCATAAAAAATGGTCTGTCGGGCAGCGGCGACACGATTTGTTCGTGTATCTTTTTGTCACACAAGAACGCCGGGGGTTTCACTGTGAATGCTGACCTTTTTTCGATGGTGAACCGCATTTTACGTTCTTCCTTTTATAGTATCTTCGGATTTCTTTTGGAGCTACTCCCCAGGTTACTGCCTCCAACACTTGGTATTGCTCGTCGGTGAACCCGAACCCGTCGTAGTTTTCCTTCCACCATGCCGCCGTCCCGTAGTTTGAACTCCGAGCAAGCAAATGGGGATCTATCGGTGCAGCCGTACATGCGCCCACGGATGAGACCGCTTCACCACGATCAACCTCATCACCGATGGTATCGAGTAGAGAAGAAGTAGACGAAGTAGACGCCATGGTTCTATTTATTTTCTATTGTCTAGTTTAGAAAAGAAATGGCATGGGACGGAGCGATCTCGAGCGCGGCGACGGCAGTGACGGAGACGGTGAACAAGACACCGTTCCTGAGGTACTTGGCGATACTGGGGGGAGCGATGTGGCTAGTGGAGAGATTTCGGCCGGCGAAAAAGAACCAACCAGCCTTGACCCGAAGCCCAAAACTAAACGAGTAGCAAGCGAGAAGATGAAGGCAGCTCTTTTGCGCGCCAGGACGGCAAAGGCTGAAAAGCGCCGGTCGAGGGCCAAGCAACCAACAATCCAGCCCCAACCCCAGTTTTTCTTCGATATTGTTTAAAAGATGCTCCAGCAGCTGTACTTGGACACGGCGTATGCTGATGCGACGCTCGATGACGGGACCCACGTATTCTCCCTACTCGATCCACTGACCGTCCCCCAGGGTTTCACCATGCAGGTTCGGCTGTTGAACGCGTGGCTCCCGCACACATATTATAGCATCTTCGAGGGGAATGACACGCTGGTTATTAAATACGACGACGGCGGTGAGATTCCGGGAGAGCCGGTCACCATCAAGCTTCCCCACGGCAACCGCTCGATCGACGATATCGTCGCATTCCTAAACGATGGACGACTCGATGAGTACGTGGCGAGTTACGACGAGAACACTAATAGGCTTTCGCTAATTGCAACGGAATTCGCGGATCATCATGTTGTGATCGGGGAAGGTACCACGTGCACTCGGCTACTAGGCTTATCAGTCGGTGACTCTGCCAAAATCGTCGACGGAGAGTTGCTGCTCACCGCTAGTCGTATCGTGGACTTGACGCGGACTAGCAGCGTTTTCGTGCATAGCAACCTACTCACCCAAAATCGCGACCCCCGGACAAGGCGCGTGGGTGACATCCTAGCAAAGATCCCAAGCTCGGCACAGTTCAATGAAATTGACCACTACAGCTCCGACGCGTTCGTGGACGTGGCCAACCGCTACATAAGCTATGTGAGCATCCGGCTAAGCGACGACGACGGGCGAACTTTGGACCTCAACGGCGGGCGTTTCACGGCGACGTTAAAAATAGCTTTTGCTAAGATTAACAAAGATGGACCAGTCACGGAAAGCATCGGCGCCGCTAAAGCTCAACGGGCGCCGGGCGGTGGAGGTGGACCTATCCCAAATAGAATCCATGTACCGCGAGCTAGCAGCCCGGGTGACGCTGGAGGAGACGGAAAATGAACGGCAGGACACGGACTTGACGGCGCTCACTGACACGGTGACTGGATTTGCCGACGAGTTTAGCGCGTCGAACATCCGCACCGACAACATCACCGCTATCGGGTTTGACACCGACATCACCGTGGGCGCCTCCCTTTTGCCGACGACAGCGTCGTTGGTGGGACCGATTCACTCGCTCGGGAGCGAAACGCACGAGTGGAAGACTGTGCACGCCGAAGACGTTATGCTTGATGGAGTGAGCTTGAGCAACACCTTGGGCGAAATGAGGGAGGAAATAGGCGCTGGATCGAATCTCGTGCAGCACCTGAAAATCGAGGGAGACGGGCTGATCGGCGTCGATAATACAAAACGAGACTTCGGGGCGGTGGACTACCCGTGGTGGGAAATATTTACAACCGACATCACTGTGAACGACAGCATCAATGCAAACATGCTGAAATCCAGCCGCTCTGACACAGATGACATCACGGTGTATGCCAATCTAGTGCCGAATGTCACGGACATCGGTGGGGACACTATTGGAACGTATACGAAGCCGTGGCAAACCGGGCACTTCCACGACGTATATGCTAAGAACCTATTCGGGCAAAACTCGGAAGGTTTCTCTCGCCGGGCGCTGCTCGACGGCGACCAAAACGTGAGCTCTACCATTACCCCAAAGGCTGAAACGCAGGTGGATAAATAATTTCTCCGGGGATAACAAAACAATCGCATCATGCCCGACTCCCCCGAAGTCAAGCGCGCCCGCGCCAAAGCGTACTACGAGGAGAATGCGGCCGCCAAGCGGCTCATCTCCGCGGTCCGAAGCGTGATTGCCGGTCGCAAACCAGCGACAAAGACTCTCCAAGGATACAATTGGGGGGAGAGGGAAATCAATCGTATCCGTGCTCTCGATCCACGATTCCGAGCCGTGCTTGAGGAAACTCACGGGGTCAAGTTGGAGGGATTGTACAAGGATAAGAGTCCTCTCCCGCCCATCGATCTCCCCAGGGTTCAGGTCTCTGCGCCCCCGGCGCAGCCCCCACGCCCTGACTACCAGCAGTGCCTCGAGGACACCCCGCAGAAGGGCACATCTACCCCCATCACATGGGCGCAAATCGATACCTTTTGGAGCGGTGACGTGGAGAAACACAATATGGGCAGCACGAGTGCGCGCAAAGTCATGAAGGACGGTAGGCTAGTCGCGGAGACGTACTCCAAGGTCTACCTTGACGACGTTCGCCGTACGTTCCGCCAGATTCGCACGGAGTTCGCCAAGGCAGATCCCGATGATAATGCCGTCCCGGTGCTTCGCGACGCCGAGGGGGTGATGGCGTGGCTCAGGGCGAAAAACACCAAAACTATCATCCAAGTGGAGGCCGACGCCACTGCCATGGATAGTTCCGTGGGGGCGGTGGCCGGGCAGGACGACGACGATGACGATGAGGTGACGAGCGGCTCAGTTGCCACCTCCACCGCCGGGAAGCGCGCCCGCGCGCGGACCAAGTCCACGGCGCTCAAGCAGGTAACACAAAGCTACTCAAAAAAGCTGGGGCACATCACGACCACCTTCGGCGCCTGGGGGGTCTTCCGGGACAGCCTCGGGACGGACGTGCTTCAGACGTACCGCGGGGGATTCGGCGAGGGTGAAGTCGGTTTATTTCAAGCCATCCAAGCGGACCGCGAGGTGCAAGCCAATAAGGCAAAGTCCGACCTCCACGCCGTCCCGAGCTATGAGATGCTCGTCCGCTACCTCCCCAAGGTGAGGAGCGAGGTTGGGCCGTCTACCACCTGGCTCGCAGCCTTCTTGCAAGTGAAACTCCTCGGACTGCGGGACAATCTTGGAGGAATCGAGATCCGCGATGATGATGGCCGCCGGTACAACCCATCTGTCGGAGATGCCTCCCGGGACGATTGGTACAATCGCCGCACCGGGGAGATCTACATAGCTCATTTCAAAACGGGGAAGAGCCGCTTTGGAACACCCTATTCGTTTGATTTGTCGAAGCACCCAGACATCAAGTCTGCTGTGGACGCGACGCTCGCCGCAGGGCACCCCGAAGCAGGTAGGAAGTGGCTGGTGGGTATCGGCCGCAAGAAGGATGGGCTGCCTCTCCCTGCCGGTCCCAAGGTGAAGAAGGCCTTCATCGCCGCCGGTCTGACTTTCAAACAACTCCACAACGGCCGGCTCATTGACACATCCGTAACGCCGCTGGACGTGCGCCACGCCCAAGTAACATGGAAACACCGGGAGATGTCACGCCGCAAGCCGTCGCTCACCGCCACGCAAATCAGCGAAAAGATCGCCGGCTTCTTCAACCACGCCAGCGATGTCAACATCGGCTACTTGCGCAAGACGTTTGACAGCCTCGAGAGCCACTTAGCCACCAAGTCGAAGACCATGCTGCCGTCGGGAGCCTTGCCAGTCGTGCCCGAGGCTGAGGAAGAGGAGCGGTTGGAGGAGCGCCGGGAAAGCAACGCCAAAGCCACAACCAGCGCCCCCACCCGCGCCAAGAAGCAGCCGGTCGATGCGCTCAGAGCCCGAGCGCCCCCGATTGCAAACCGAACTCGCAAGCAAAAACCCTCACCACCCAAGCCAGCTTCCCCGCCGCCCGCCCGCGGCTTGGCGGGCCAACGCCCAGTGCGCAAGCGTGTCCCGACGCGGAGGGCAGCGGAGTCGGCCCAACAGCATAAGAGGCGAGGCGACGCGAGGCGCCGGCGTTCATAACTAGTAGTTATTAAATCCATCAAAATCCGATATAATACCTAGTACCAGTTTGAGTTATTTTATTATGCAAATAGCTTTTCAGAATGGTCGGGCGCGCCCCTCCGACGGCGTATATGTCGCACATTAGGTCTATCTTTAACAGAGCTGGCTCGCTAACACTTCCCGTTGTTGAATTCCGACAGGTTGACCGTTCCTTGACTGGGGCGCACCCACTCCGGCTTCCCCGTCAAATCGTCATATGAGCCACTGAAGAAGGTGGGTTTGTTCAAGACGTCCGCCCACTCCACATCGTCGGCCGTCAATGACAAGTCGTTGTTGAACCCCGACAAGCTGACACTCGCTTGGCTAGTGGCCACCCATGTCGGCTTACCGGATATGTCGGACCACGAGGATGCGCCATCCTGCCCGTCCTGTCCATCGGTACCGTCCCTACCGGGATCGCCTTTGAGGTCCTCGATGCTTGGCCTGTCGGTCAAGTCGTTGAACGAGCCGCTGAAAAGCACGGGTTTGTTGGTAACATTAACCCACGCAACTGTGCCCGGCAGCTCTTCAGCCAAATCGTTATTGAATTCCGACAAGTTGACCGTTCCTTGACTCGGGCGCACCCACTCCGGCTTCCCCGTCAAGTCGTCGTACGAGCCGCTGAATAATCCGGGCTTATTCAACACGTCCACCCACTCCACGCTAGCTGCCGCCAAGTCGTTGTTGAACCCCGACAAGCTGACGTTTGCTTGGCTAGTGGCAACCCATGTCGGCTTTCCCGTCAAGTCGTCGTACGAGCCGCTGAAAAAAGTGGGTTTGTTCAAGACGTCAGCCCACTCCACGTCGTCGGCCGTCAAGGACAAATCGTTGTTAAATCCCGAGAGATTGACGCTCGTCTGGCTAGTGGCAACCCATGTCGGCTTATCTGATATCTCGGACCACGAGGACGCGCCGTTGAGCCCGGGGTCTCCTTGGGGGCCTTGGGGACCCGTGAGGTCCTCAATACTCGGCCTATCAGTCAAGTCGTTGAATGAGCCGCTGAAGAACTCGGGCTTGTTCAACACGTCGGTCCACTCCACGTCGTCGGCCGTCAAAGTCAAGTCGTTGTTGAACCCCGAGAGGTTGACGTCCCCTTGGGTCTCCGCAACCCACGTCGGCTTATCAGATATCTCGGACCAAGAGGACGCGCCGTTGAGACCGGGCTCGCCTTGGGGGCCTTGGGGACCCGTGAGCTCCTCAATACTCGGTCTATCGGTCAAGTCGTTGAATGAGCCGCTGAAGAACTCGGGTTTGTTCAACACGTCGGTCCACTCCACGTCGTCGGCCGTCAAAGACAAATCGTTGTTGAACCCCGAGAGGTTGACGCTAGCCTGGCTAGTGGTCACCCATGCTGGTTTGTTTGATATCTCCGACCACTCGGACGCGCCATCTTGGCCGTCCTGGCCGTCCCTACCGTCTCTCCCGGGATCGCCTTTCAGTTCCTCGATGCTTGGCCTGCCGGTCAAATCGTTGTACGCGCCGCCCGCGGCTAGCATGTCGGGTGGGGGCATTCTCGTGGACGCGTCAATGATTCCCAGCAATAACCAAAGCCTTGGATCCTCTTCCGCGCAATGGGGGTCCATCCACGGTCTCGGTGTGTACGCGGGGGATGTGGATGCGAATGTTTTGTATACGGGCATTGCCTTATTCAAGCACCCGGCCACGTCTGGCTTTTTGGTGCTACAACCCCTCGCCGACCTCACCGCCCTGGAGATATCGGGTCACTTCCTACCCAATATAAACGAGCTCCATGATTTGGGGAGCACCAACCAACGGTGGGACAAGGTCCACGCCAAGGACGGCTACTTCGACAACCTTGGCGTGGCCAACGACATCGATTTGTACAATGATATCCGGTTTAAGAATTCAGACGGGGACACGGTGGCTCGGCTGAAATACGACAATGACGGCGTCGAGGTGGATGGACACATGTTCCCCGACGGCGATGCTGAGTTTGTACTAGGAACGATTGAAAAGCGATGGAAAGAGATCCACGCAAAGAACGTGAAATTCTCGGCGATTGTCACGGACTCCATTGCCACGGATAGTGTTACCACAGACTCCATTGTCACGGAATCCATTGTCACTGAAACTATATCGGGGCCTTCGTTCTTCGTCGGACCTGAATTCATAAGCGTTAACGGGAAACAGATCAAGAGTGTCGGACTCCCTGAAATTGGCAGTGACGCAGCAAACAAGGCGTATGTTGACCAGCGTTTCCTAGACACATCAATCCCTTGGGGGATGATAACGGGCGATGACAAACCCATGATATATGGGGACAAGAAAAACAATTTTTTACAACGTTCATTGCTTCCAGCACCCAATACCCCTTCAGCCTTGGGGTCATTTGATAATCCATTTTTTACGATATCTACCTTAAATTTAGGGGTAAAAGACACATTTAATGTGATTTTCGGGGTCATTAGTTGCCAGAATAGACGTGTTTTAAATGTCAAGTCACCCGAAGAAGATACCGACGCTGCAAACAAGGAGTATGTTGACACTCGTACTGACGCGGCGGTAACTTATCTCCAAGGAGTAATAGGGGACGCTATCCAGACTATAAGTAGTCTGCAAGAACAAGTCAACAACCTGATGAATGCAACACTTGAAATTCCGTCTACAACTTATTTCGAATTCTCGTTTACCAATACGTTTATCCCAATTTATGAGGCATCGTCAATCATCACACTCCTTCATACCAATCAGAATACGGTGTACACGAATGTACGCCTTGTACTGAAGATAATTCAGGAAGACGGCAATCTCAATAAGGAGGTAGTTTTTTACGAATCACAGTCTCAAGGAATAATGGGGGCCCACAATTTCACCCAAAAATATTCCTATTTCACCGGGCCACGCAAAGCCGTGCGCGCACGTGCTTGATAGTTATAAAAGACGTTTCCTCGGCCTCAGGTGCGGCTGGCTCACAAAGTGGCTGGCTCTTGCTTGTGTTTGTAGCTTTACTTCGATACCCGGCTGGTAGCGACTTGTTTGTGTCGCTTGGAGCCGGCTTCAACCCCCGAACGCCGACTCGTGTGACGTGAAGATCGGCTTGCTTTTACGGAACACCCCGCGTGGAGGAAACCATTTCCGCTTTGCTTGGCATGCCTTAGGTCCAGTCGGTCGATGAGTACTACCCCTTCGCTATGAAGGATGGGGGCCCGTTGACTCCTGTGGCGGCTGAGTTGGTTGATCGCCTGGTTGTTTTGGTGGTAGTTTGTCGTTTCCCTACCATGGGTGTTGTAGATTCTCGTTCATTGCGTTCTGACAATTATGCAAGTATGCAACATTTCGTTCGTCGATCCTTATTACATCGTGCTACAAAACGCAAAGCCCGGAGACATAACCGTCACGTGCGAGTTCAAAAAATCTCACTTGTTTATGTACTCTAACTTGACCGTACAGGAGCTCAAGAAGGTACTTGCCAAAAATCGGTATGCTTACGAGATCATCCGTTCTGACGCCCCGCGGAAAGCATTCTTCGATATCGATTGCGACATCCCAAAAGACACCGGGGCCGAAGAATGCGAGCTCATGTTCTCAGAGCTGCAAAGTAAATTGAAGACTAAAATCACTGAAATATTCGGGGACACTAGGATATTTCTCTCCGGTGGCGTAGGCAACAAGGATGAATGTATCCGCCTCTCCTTGCATGTCGTACTTGGTGATGTCGTCTACGATAGCCACGAGCACATGAAAGACTCTAACTTTGACTCTGTGATCGATGTCCTCGGGGCCGATCTAGGAGTCAAGGTCGACAAGATTTACACACGAAACAGGCTTTTCAAGCTCCCGGGACAGAGCAAGCTCGGGAGCGACCGCGTCCAAGCCATCCTCGACGGCTCGTCCGTGGAGGACCACTTTGTCACTGGCCACATGCCTGAAAAATGGACGTCGAAAACATTCACCGCGAACTCAGTTGCAGCGTCGCCGACCAAGCTTTCTCTTGTAAGCCAAGCTTCCCCCAAGAGTAAGCCTCAAAGCTCATTTTCCTCAGGAAGCATTTCGCCAATATCTGGAGCGACAATCCCGTACGATTGGAGTATCGAGGGAGATCCGCTGAAGACCCTCGAGATTCTTCATCATGACTTCTCAAATCACCGTCTCCCACACAACCTGATTTATTCCGTCATGTCGTGGTGTGTCGGTCGTGGCGTTCATTTTTCATCGTTTTACGCATGGGTTTCCCGAGGAAGAGAAGATTGCAATGCCACTCGAGTCAAGTACGCTGCGATGTGGAAAGACTTGAACCACGAAAAGATTGCTAGCAACAAAACCATCTCTAACATTCTCAAACAACTGTACCCTGACGCGATTTTCGAGGATCGAGAGACGCGGGAGATGATTGATTACCTACGTATCGTCCCCACGACAACATTAAAGATTGAAGAAGAGATCGATGGTACCCAACGCCGTCCCGAACTCAAGTCGAAAGCATATGATAGCGTCATAGTTGACGAGATGGAGTCGCTTTTGAACCAGTCAGCAAGCACGGAAACACATGGTCTCCGCCTCACCCGAAATATTGCATCGATGATCGGCTTACTTAAGAGCGCGAGCAAGACTATATTCGCTGACGCCGTGACGACCCAAAAGACGATTAGGTTTCTTAACAATATCGGGATTGAAGACTTGGATATCGTGCACTGCAAGGGGTTCCAGAAATCCATGCGAACCGTTCATTTTGTTCAAGCCGGGTCTAAGGCAAACGGCATCGCCCACAAAATGGCTCAAATGATAGGCGAGAAAATCAAGAAAGGAGAAAATGCCTTCGTGTACTATCCATACGCCAAAAGCAAATACAACGACAAAGGCATTCTAACCCGATTCGGTATTCAAGACTTCGCTAAACTAGTCGAAAACTACTCGGGGCTATCCGAGGATAACATATTGGCATTTTATGGAGAAATGGATGATGAAGCTTGTAGCGAATCCCTAATGGACGTCAATATGTCATGGAGTTTTAGGCGCGTCGTGATCACCACAAGCAAGATCACGGTTGGAGTTAGTTTTGAAACGACGCATTTTCACTCTGTATTCATAGCCAAGTCGCCGAACTGCTCACCAAGAAACATCATCCAGACGTCTTGCCGCCCACGGTCATTGGTCAACAACACGGTATATGTTTTCCAAATGCCCGGAAAGGTAAACCAACAGCCAATTGAGAACTTGTTAGACCAACGGTCGCCGTACTTTGAAGCATATCGGGCATTGCTTGCCGATGTCCAATATGAGCGATCTAATTGTGACATGAACGCCTTTAAACTTTTCATCGATAGGGTCGGATATCGAGTTGGCGATGACATCACGTTACAATCATCGCCCGGGTCAAAGGCACGAGAGATTGAAACGAATAACGACTACGCTTGGGATGCGATCCCGGACCTTTTCACCGCAGAAGCCGAATACACGGAGACAAAAGTGCGGGCTCGTTGTGCGACCAACATCGAGAAAATATCATACAAAAAACACGCATTCAAACGATTGTTCTATAAGGACTCGCGCGATGAAATTGCAAAACAACTTTGGGACGATGGTCACGTAGATGTCGCATGGAAGACATCACGATTCAAAAACGAGTTCGGACACAACCTGCGCTCTACCATCACAAGCATTGTTGTCGACGACATCTTAGAGAAGGCGGCGGGCCGAAACCTCGACGATGACAACCCTAAAACGTTGTTCGAAAACGTTCCAGATTTTTCAAGTGATGAGAGAACCCGCCTAGGAAAAATGATCATTGGTGCGTCTTGCTTCACAAGTAGCCGGTCGTCGAAAGAGAAGCGGATCAATTCCTTCTTCGAGCTTGCTTTTGGGATTCCCGTGCTATGTTATAACAAGGCAAAACACAAGTGGGTTCTCAAAACATCCAACCTAAAAACAATAATATCCATTTTCAAAGCGGTGCGTGGATCCGAGGAGTCTCCGGTTCACTTACCCGAGTACGCTTTCATCGGGCTATGAATAAGGAATATTCGCGGGCGCGGCGGCGCGCCGGGGGGGCTTCGAGGCATCCTCCGGGCCCCAAAACGGTCACCAAAGCTCGAACAGTGTTTTCTTCTAAAGACTAAATATTCTCTTCGAGCTTTGGTGACCGTTTTGGTGACCGTTTGGTGACCGTTTGGGAATAGCCGTGAATTGTCGGGGAACCGCGAAGGAATATTCGCGGGCGCGGCTGCGCGCCGGGGGGTCTTCGAGGCATCCTTCGGGGCACCAAAACGGTCACCAAAGCTCGAACAGTGTTTTCTTCTAAAGACTAAATATTCTCTTCGAGCTTTGGTGACCGTTTTGGTGACCGTTTGGTGACCGATTGGGAATAACCGTGAATTGTCGGGGAACCGCGAAGGAATATTCGCGGGCGCGGCTGCGCGCCGGGGGGTCTTCGAGGCATCCTTCGGGGCATCCTCCGGGCCCCAAAACGGTCACCAAAGCTCGAGCAGTGTTTTCTTCTAAAGACTAAATATTCTCTTCGAGCTTTGGTGACCGTTTTGGTGACCGTTTGGTGACCGATTGGGAATAACCGTGAATTGTCGGGGAACCGCGAAGGAATATTCGCGGGCGCGGCTGCGCGCCGGGGGGTCTTCGAGGCATCCTTCGGGGCACCAAAACGGTCACCAAAGCTCGAAGAGGATATTTGGTCTTTAGAAGAAAACACTGTTCGAGTTTTGGTGACCGTTTTTGGGCAGCTCGGGAATCGTCGTGGATAGAAGGGGGTTCCGCGTCGGAATATTCGTTGGAGCGGAGGGGTACCCGGGTACCTTTTGAATCAAATCATGGATGAGATCTGGGGGGCGGGGTGTCGGTCGGGACAGAAAAAATCTGGGAATTGAATTTTGGCAAGATTCGGAAATTAGGGTTTTGAGAAAAGTTAGGGTTTGAAATTCGAATTAGGGTTTTGGATCCGAATTAGGGTTTTGAATAAAGTTAGGGTTTGACGTCGAAATAGGGTATGGAAATGGACGATTTGGACGATTTGGACAGAAAAAATCTCAGGACCATTTTGGGGGGTGAAATGGTCCTGGATAATTTTGTGAAATTGGGACAGACAAAAGTCAGACAAAATATAGTAGTTAACCGCATCCGGCTTTTGGTGAAAAACCGGCGCATACGGTACATGTTGTAAACAATTTCAATTTCAATTTCGATTAACTGCTGCGCATCGCTACGGTGGGTACGGAGCATTACTTTTGTGATTACAAAAAGACAAAGTGAGACACATAGGGTGTTTGTGCATAATTACAAAAATACATAATGAGAGAGAAGAAAGTGTGCGTGTGTGTGCGCGAAAAACAAGTATCACGATTATGGGCCTCCATGGATTATCTTAATGATTACAAAAATACATGGTGAGAGATATAAGGTTAGTGTGTATATGATTACAAAAATAGAAAGAACGACAGGCACAAAGAACTACGGGCCACTCGTATACATTGTGATGATGTTCAGAGAGAAGTGATGACCTTCAAATGGGTGCACACGTCAACAGACTGCAGCATCGGGCTTCATTGGGCAGCACGCAAACCAACGCACTGCATTACCCTAGGCAGCCAAAAAACACGGTTGCGCATTACGACACTCGCATTTTTTTTATGGCCACGTTCACTGCAGCAGCAGGCTTTGCGGGGCAGCGACGGCACCAACGTCCTACACTACCCCGCTCTCCAGGCAGCCCAAAGGACGGATATGCCGCGCCACACTCGCACTTATCCTTAATATCCACTGCAGTCTCAGGTTTGGTGGGGCAGCGAGAGCACCAGCGAGCTGCACTTGCACTCTCCCCAGGCAGCCCAAAAGACGGCCGAGCTTTGCCACACTCGCACTTCATTGCCACGTTCAGTGCAACATCAGGCTTGGTGGGGCAGCCAGAGCACCAGCGTGCTGCACTACGCCTCGCCCCAGGCAGCCCAAAAGACGGTTGAGCCGCACCACACTCGCATTTCCTCATTGTCACGTTCACGGTAACATCAGGCTTCGTGGGGCAGCGAGAGCACCAGCGTGCGGCACTTGCCCGCTCCCCAGGGAGTCCCAAAAACGGCCGTGCCACGCCACATTCGCACTTCTTGCTCTTAATATTCACGGCAACTTTAGGCTTGGTGGGGCAGCCATAACACCAGCGTGCTGCACTTACGCTTTCCCCAGGCAGCCCAAAGCACGGATGTGCCGCGCCGCACTCGCACTTCTTGTTCTTAATATCCACTGCAGCCTCAGGTTTGTTGGGGCAGAGAGAGCACCAGCGTGCTGCACTTGCCCTCTCCCCAGGCATCCCAAAACACGCTCGTGCGGCGCCACACTCGCACTCCTTATGTTTCATATTTACTGCAGCATTGGGCTTTGTGGGGCAGCGAGGACACCAGCGTAGAGCTCTGCCACTCACCCCGGGCAGCCCAAAGGACGGATATGCCGCGCCACACTCGCACTTCTTATTCCTAATATTCACCGCATCCTCAGGTTTGGCGGGGCAGCGAGAGCACCAACGCGCTGCGCCTACCTTCTCCCCAGGCAGACCAAAAGCCGGTCGTGTTGCGCCACACTCGCACTTCCTCATTGTCACGTTCACTGCATCCTTACGTTTGCGGGGACAGCGGCGGCACCAGCGTGCTGCACTGCTTCTCTCCCCAGGCAGCCCAAAAGACGGTTGAGCCGCGCCACACTCGCACTTCTTCACTGTCACGTTCACTGCCACAATAGGTTTGGTGGGGCAGCGAGAGCACCAGCGTGCTGCACCTACGCTTTCCCCAGGCAGCCCATAACACGGATATGCCGCGCCACACTTGCACTTCTTGTTCCTAATATCCACTGCAGCTTTAGCTTTGGTGGGGCAACGAGAGCACCAGCGTGCTGCACTTGCCCTCTCCCCAGGGAGCCCAAAAGACGGCCGTGCCGCGCCACACTCGCACTTCCTCATTGCCACGTTCACTGCAGCATGAGGCTTTGTGGGGCAGCGAGAGCACCAGCGAGCTGCACCTGCGCTTTCCCTAGGCAGCCCATAGGACGGATATGCCGCGCCACACTCGCACTTCCTCAAGGCCAAGTTAATTGCCACCTCAGGCTTGGAGGGGCAGCGAGAGCACCAGCGAGCTGCACTCGCCCTCTCCCCAGGGAGCCCAAAACTCGGTTGAGCCGCGCCGCACTCGCACTTCGTGAGCCTTGTATTCACTGAAACATTCACCTTCGTAGAACAGGGTATTCCACGCGGTGCTCCGTCGCGTCCCTCGCCAGGCAGCTCAATCGTTGGTTCGCTTTCGCCATGTTGGGAGACTGGGTTCACGATTGGCACAGTACTGACAGCCGTTTCGGGCCAGGCAGTGGGAGGACTACTTGAACAGGGTGCGCCACTCAACGGCGCCTCACAGGCGGTCGGGCTCTCGCTACCCTGCTCGCAGCCCTGCTTTGTCTCGGCCTCACCGCCACCGCTCATACTCGCTTAATGTCCAGCCCAACACAGTAGCGAGGATAACTGTGTCTAGGAGAAGTAAAAGATGCCTGTCGTCAGGACGGTGCAGAACGCTGAACTGTTCTCTGTCGCCAACTGTTCGTGCTCGTCGTCGCCTTTTGCGCTGACTGCCTCCCTCGCGACGAGTTTCAGACGCGTGTCGCCACCTGTACCGGTAATAATTCCCGCCCGGGGCGGCGGCGGGGCGGACGACGACTGGCGGAGCCGGAACACCGTTCGCTGCGAGACTGCGCTCGGGGCGGGATCAGTACCCGTACTTTCGCCCACCCGATGAAATTTCTACTGCTGCAACATCGTCACGGAAATAATAACAGCAATAGTCTACATGTAACTACTCGTAGCTATAAGTAACTGCGATAAGAAATAATAAAGCGGTGAAGACCGCCTCTCATCGAATTATAGCTACTTCGCGTGAATTTTTTTATTGATTTATATATTTTGCCACCCAAGAACAAAAGTCCCCCGTTTGCAAACGGGGCGCCCCATTTACAAACAGGGTGTGCAAAAACTCCGTGTGTAAACCGGTTACCTCATTCACACGTGGGGAGTTACCCCATTTACAAACTGGTGATGGGTGTCACATGTTTACATATTGGGTATAGCGCAATTCCTATGTCAGTAAATGGAGGGTTCACTTGACATGGCAAATCCCCCGTTTACAAATGTACCCCATTTGTTAACGGGCTAGTCATGGCAAGTCACCATTTTTTAAACGGGGGGTCAATGGTGGGCCCCTGTTTGTAAACGGGGGTCCTTGGTGCATATGACATATCCCCATTTGCAAATATTTGTGTACATACCTTTGTACCTCGCTGCATAGTGTATAGGTGCAAAAAGCCACAATCAAATCAAGATATAACATGCTTAAATGCAACAGGAATATCATGTGGGACGGCTCTATTCAATCGTGTCAGTTCAAGAATGGTTTACACGAGATATAAATTTCATTTTTAATGCGACACAAATGCGCACGCCTGAACTCAGAGACAGACACACATACATAGAGACATACAGACGTACATACATACATGCACACCTACACGTCTCACACACCACAAAGCTAGGACACATACAGACACACACACAAAGAAACACAAACATACACGCCTAACTCCAACACAAACACACGCACATATACATATACACACACACACACACAGACAAAGAACCCCCTATGGCTCTCTCTTCCTTTCTCTCTCTCTCACACACACACACATACGCACACACACGCACACAAGCAAACACATACACACACATACAAAACAAAGGTCTACCCCTAACATACACACACACACACACACATACACACACACACATAGAACCCTCATGTGACTCCGTGTCTCTCTCTCACGCACATACATATACACATACACAAACGCACACACACACACACACACACACACACACACACACACACACACACACACACACACACACACACACACACATACACAACCACACGCATACACAGAAACACAGGCCTACCCCAAACACACACATACAAACACACGCCCATCCACACACACGCACATACCCACAAAGGTCTACCCCCAACACACACCCACACCCCCCCCCACACACACACAGGCCTACCTAACACACGCATACACAGAACCCCCCAGTGACTCTCTCTCTCTCTCTCCCTTTCTCTCACGCATGCACACACACACACACACACACACACACACACACACACACACACACACACACACACATACATACACACACACAGACGCACGCACAAAAAACACATGCCTACCCCCAGCACACACACACACACACACGCATGCATACCCCCAACACACACACACACACACATACCCCCAACACACACACACATACATACACACGCACACACACAAAGAAACCCTTGTGACTCTCTCTTTTTCTCTCTCTCTCTCTCTCTCTCTCTCTCTCTCTCCCTCCCTCCCTCTCTATCTCTCCCTCTCTCTCTCTCTCTCCCTCTCTCTCTCTCCCTCTCTCTCTCTCTCCCTCTCTCTCTCTCTCTCTCACACACACACACACACACACACACACACACACACGCACAGCACACACACATACACACACACACACATATGCACAAGCCCATACACAAGCACAAACACACGCACACGCACGCACACACACACACACGCACATACACACACACACACACACGCAGATACACGCACACACACACACGCACACACATACATATTTCCATTCTGAAGCCCCATTTTCCCTCAAGCACACATCACTGTGGGTGGATGTTTAACAAAGACTGCGGAAGGCCCTTAAAAAGACTGCCTCCTCCTCCGACTTCAACCAGCCCTCAGCCCGGCAAGGTGAGCGGAAGCCAGAAGGTGGGCGGCTATTGACGGTCCCTGGTAGAACATGGAGGGTGCTCTTCCACAATTGGAATATCAATTTCACCACTTCTTGGCGCGGGAACGTGCGTGGACGGAGGCCGCGGCGCCGGGGGGCAGCCCGGGCCAGGGTGGCGACTGTACTCCTAGGCACCGGCAGGTGGTGACGCGAGGGCACTAACCAAGGCCCGATACGGTCGCGGGGGTGAGCACGGGGCTAACAACAATTTAGCACTAGCATTGCAGAACTTAGTGTTTATGTGCAAGGTAGCTAGTCCTTATCTTATTACTTAGTGTTGTACTAAGGGCGGTAATATATTTACCCGTGAGCGGCGGTCGGCCGTACCTGCTGGTGCCTTTGCCGGCCGCCATCTCTCTCCCCCCACTTCCATTATCCCCTATTATGGCACTCTAGCGGGGCCGGCTCGTCTACCCGTGTAACCATTGTATTTCCATCTTCAACAGGTTATGGCCCCCCTACAACGTTACCCCGGGATAGTCTAACCTCCGAAATACGGCAGCCCCAAGTAGGACAAGAGCGTGCAACTTGGATACTCCCTTAAACTAGCACTACCGACACCAGCCGCCCAAAGTCTCATATGGCCGCCCAAGGTAGATTGTCTACACTACCATGCTCACAACTCACCGATGCTACCGACCGGATCTGGCTTCAAACCAAATTCAAACCGATTCGCATTAGGCTCGCGCGTACTTTCAATAGTATTGTTTTCTTTTTCCCTAGGCGACGCCGCAACGCTCATCCGACTTAGCGAGGCTCTAACCTTGCCCACGGCGAAAGGGGGGTAGTCAACACGACAGCGCCCGACTACTACTTTCGAGTGCCTACACATTGTTGGCAACCTTGTTGGCTTTGACCCTTCCTCGCCGGTCGCTCTCATGCGAGAGCTAATTCGCCCATGCACGATTTTCCCCGCTACATGTCAGACGAGTGCATTATGCAGTACATTTGGACCAGTTTCTCGTCGGGAACTCCCCAATAGCATCCCGTTCTTTTGAGAACTTGTCGCGACACCCACCCCTCTTGAGGCAACGGTACATGCACAGCACCTACGGCCAAGACGACTCCTTCCTCTAAGACACGCAAGGGCGACGACAAGACCTCGGCTACCTTGAGGGGGGGGTTTAGAACTGGCATTGCATTGCCTTATGCTTATGTACAAGGTAACTAGATCTTATCTTAACACTTAGCGTTGTACTAATGGCGGCACGATGCGGTCGCGGGGGCGGTGAGCGCGGGGCTTACAACAAGTACCGCCCCAACGTGTCCGACATGGACCCCGTCCATGGCGGGTAACCAGCACGGTGTATGGTTTCCTTCGTGCCACGCAGTTTTAATCTGAAAGTTATGTGTCGCGGGTATGGTACCTCGCTGTTGCTGCTGTTTTTTTAATATCTGAAATTGCGCAGTGTCAGGCGATGTCGCTACATTTCTCGTAGCACTCCGAAGAGCTTCCGAAGCTAGCGAAAAGATGCGCGCGATTTCCTTTTTGTAAACATGGTGCCGAATGGTCGCGTGAAGAGTGACCCGTTTATAAGCGGGTGTTTGTCTATGCACCTTGTTTGTAAATAGGTGCTATTTGTGCCCCCTTCATACAAATGGGGGACTTTTTGTCTACCCCCGTTTACAAACACGGAACACGCATCGCTTGTCTGTAGATTGGGTGGTAGCTTCACCGGCCGTTTGTAAATGGGATATCCAATTTACAAACGGGAATTTTGCATCCCCCGTTTGTAAATGGGGTGCCCCGTTTGAAAACGAAATCATTTTGTACTTGGGTGGCAACATGCATACATTAACAAACGTCCTCATAAGCCGCTACTAGCAGTACATTACTGCCGAACGGAATGCCGCGCAACAGCGCTACAATCGCACTAGCGACGTACCCGTACACGCGATTATTGGCGGGCGGTACACATGCAACTTCTAGCGATGCTTAAAATGGGGGGGGGGGGGGGGGGGGGGGGGGGGGGGCAGCGGTGCGGCTAACATAATTTGCTAGAGGCGTCTATCCGTACGGACAACGCCATGATCGCGCAAGCATGATACAATAAGGACATGATTGGCGACCATCGCTACCCGCATTGTAGCAAAAAAATTTATCTATTATAATCCCAATACGTTTTCAAATTAAATTATTTTACCACTTATAGGGACGCGCGAAGGGCGGGCAGCGTGACATGCATTGTACCTGCGAATAGCTCGTACAAAGACAAAAGTGAACTTCCACGGAGCAGACGAAAAGCTTTTGTTGCATAAACTAGTGTTGGATAATGAGTCTCCGACGGGCCCGTATGGCCGTGGACGGACGAAGCCGACTTCGGCATGCTGGACGACGCCGACGCCGCGCTTGCTGCTCTATAGCGGTTGCATCCTCCGATTGGTACACCCTACCATGAATGTGACCTCCCCGAGCTCCTATCCACCCCCCCCCCCCCCCCCCCCCCATCCGGCGCGCCCTCGCCTCAAATATTGAGATGACCGTGATAGCCTCCAAATGTGGGAGGACTCTATGCTCCTTAACATGATAAAAGTACCTCGCTTGTCATCCCCTCATGCTGATGGCTAGCGGTGGGAACATGTCCGGGGCCTGAATGTTAGGCACGGCGTAAGCGGGTAAACCGCTACTAGGCGGGGAAACATACCCGATGCTACGGCAGACTTCCTAGCGAGTGCGGCCGGGTGGGCCCTTACAAGCAAGCGGGATTCGACCGTGACGCCACTCGCCTTCGGGGTGAGGCTCCTAAAGTTCGGTCGCTCGCTGTTGGCAGCGTCCTGTCGCGGTTAGCTTACTGTCACACCATTCCGAAGATAGCAAGTGTTGCGGCCAAACACATGGGCCCCGTACAACGATATGTTTTCACCAAAGGTGGTATCAAGCGAGCCATACATACCACTCGTATAGGCTTACAAACTATTTTTGAATGCAGCCTACTAATAAGCTTGGACATGGAAAACGCCTTCAACACCATTTCCCGCCGGAATTTCCTTCCAGAGCTCTACAAGAATCATCACTTGCGTCGTACTATCCCGTCGGTTACGATGTTATGTTCGCGAGACTCTATTGTGTATTACTTCGACCACAACGATACGTCACTCATTGTACGGCACGGTCTAGTCTCGTACGGAAGTCCGACAAGGAGACCCTCTTGGGCCGCTTCTATGCAACTTGGTGATCAGCACCCCCCTCCGGAATGTTGGGGAACGGTGCTAGGATCATTTAACGATCCGCCATGCTTTTTCTGATGATGGAAAGTAGGATCATTACAACGGGTTTTGTCCCGACTATGATTGCGGTGGCTACGGAGGAATTAGGGAAAGTATGCTCAAGAGTTTAGCCAGTTAAGTCTTCGTTCATGGTACCTCTTGATACGGCCCTTGATATTTTTAAAGCGATACGGGCGACGGTCCCCGATGTTACGGGTACTAGTACCCTAGGAGCCTCTTTGGCGATGGATTTCTCGATGATAGATGGCCCTCCGGCATCTAACAATGAGAATATGTTCATTATTGGCTATAGGACACCAAACTCTTATTGGGCAAGATTACATGCTTTGCTTTGTCGGACTTCGGAGGGACACATGCGGCTTTTCGCTTGCTGATGATCACGTGTGTTGTGCGCCACTATTGGCTCTTGCTCCGCACCCTCCCCCCATGATACCTGCCGACCGTACCTTGCTACTCCATGTCGGGCCGTTCGTACTTATGTCTCCGAATCTTGGGCGTTTTTAAAGACGTACACACGCTCGATCATCTGAATTGGGCGAAGCGCCACCTTCCCTTGCCCGCGGAGTTTGGGGAGCTTAATGCACCGTCCCTTGAGCTCGACGATGAACATGCTCACTATGCTTCATTCACTGCGACCCTCGCCAACATGTTTATTATTGAATACGAGTCCGAGTTGCTAGGTCATGTGTACGGTCTTATCCATCAGGAAGTAATGCATGTAACTACTTCTACTTTACATGGGCGGTCCAATTGTGCAATTCGTATGATATGATCTCCAATATGGGCGGGTTTTCGGAATCGGATTTCGCGGTGTTGACTTACACAATAAATCAAGACCTCTCCGATTAACCGGAGATACCTGTCGAGTTGGTGGTTTCTCCGGTTAACAATGCGGTGGCGCCCGCTACGCAGTTGACTTACCTACAACTTCCGACTCCCGAGGCCTTCACTCTCTAGGGATATTATGAGAGCCAAATTCACCCGGGCATTGTGCGCATTCTTTGTGCCCGGGCCTACCTTGATGTCCTGGCGTTTTGTGGACCTTCCCCACCGGACTATATATTTATGTGATTTCGGGTACGGGTCGCGGGGCTTTGGCTCTCCTTTTAGTTTCACATGAGTCCAAATTCAAGGTGCCATCCGATTGCAATACGATGGAAGCGCACTATGTGTTGCGCCTTACTACGGAGCGCCCCTATCATGTTCGGAAATGCCCACGGTGAAATGAGGCTCCCTCCGAGTCTCGTGTGTCTAGATCTCCGTCGGCGGTATCGGGCACCTCTCTATCGGGTTAGCGCTCCACACATGCTATGCTTGTGGACCACATCCCCCGGTGCCCTTGCTCTTGGTATGTCATTCAACTCCACGATCGGGTTGTCCACGTGCTTGAAGAGTTCATGCTTGAAGCGGGGGCTTTAAAGGGGCGGGACTTGCAGTTCAAGGTCCGCCGTAGTCGATCTTGAGCTTCTCGAGATCGACCTAGGGATGTGCTTGGTGTGGCTAGACTTAAGGTCTCCACACCGTCATCTTGTTAATGTGACGGTCATAAGTGCTCGCACGAGCACCAATGTTCTTCACATAGGTGCTCGTTTCCCACTCCCGGGCAATGTTGCATTGGGAGATGAGCATGGGAAACAGGGCGGGGATCCGACCTTTTTTTTGGGGTTTCGGGTAAGTCGAATTTGTTTTTTTCAGTCCCGAATGGATACGAATTTGAGTAATCGGGGGATGAGTTGAGTTGAACCCCACAATTTTTTTCATGAATTGAATAAAACCTAAAGTCACTAGGTGATGAGACTGGGTAAATACCCAGATTTTTTCGGCCGGTCCGAACAAGTACTTGGGCATGCATATCTCGATACGGACGAATACCTTTCGAATTTTTTTGTGAATGAATATACAGATATTCCCGAACTTCAGTCGGATTTCCGAGCCGGAACATGCAAGGAGCTGCTGCTGCATTATGTACTGAAAGATGATCATTTACATCGGATGAGTATGAATTAAAAAAGCAATTTCTATCCCATACAACTTCGGAAGACCCTCCGTCGCACAGTGCCCGAAATTTGAGTGTGTTGACGGGTGTGCTTAAGGGGCACACCACCCTTGGGCACTGTGCTTCATCACCGGGATTTGATTTTGAATCAATGATCCTCTTTCTGTTGTTGCGCGCGCGCATGCGTTTGAAAAAAACATATTTGTGTGTGAAAGTGATGTTTGAAATCTACATGGCCAGTGTAGATTTCAACCACCGCTTTCACACACAAATTTACACAAATTTAGCGCATAGAAAATTTCTTGCATGCAAAGCATTCGACAGCAAAGAATGAGGACACAATGATGATTACACAATAACACAATTTGAAGTCATAATTACACTTTCACACGACATCACAATCGCCGACTGCGCCAATGACACTATAACAACCGCCTCTCATCGCCATATTTCCTATTTAAAATTCCTCTCCTTCATGCGTCCTTGACATCCACACGACCCTGCAAGCAAACAAAAAACAAGTCAACAATTATAATGCAAAAACATCCTCTTTATACATGTCGAAACAAACACGTATGGTGTCTCACCTTCAAGGGTTTATGGACACCATCAATGCATGGTTCAACGTCGACTCTGACGACCCCTTCTTGAAGTCGTCGTGCATCCTTCCTGCTCGGTTGAAAACTCGTTCGCATGCAGCACTGGTTGCCGGCTGCGCCAGGAATTGACGAGCCATTTTGCTTAGTGTGGGGAACTGAACCGCGTGCATACTCCACCACGACAGAGGGTCAATGTCCTTGTTCGCCACTTGGGGAATGTCTCCGTAATTGTCCAACTCGTCCTGCAACAGCACCTCAGGAATGTCATCACAGTCAGTGGACTTCCTCCCAGACAGTATTGCGTGAAGACCTGAAGTGGCTTTCATCATGAGGCGTCCAGTTGCATGCTTCTTCAGTGGAGACTCCTTCACTTCCTCCACTTCATCGTCGTCCGCTTGCTTCCAATCCCTACTCCACACGTGACGAACAGCGGACATGGTTTTCTGTCTAAAGCCCGTAGCATTCACCAAGTGATGATCTGGGAAGGTAAAGTCCAGAAGCTTGAAGCGGGGGTCCAAGAAAGTTGCAATGCCGATGTCTTCCATGTCGGACTCCTCGACATCAACGAAGAACCTCTTGACGATTGCCTCGCGCAGCGCTTCACGGGCTAGAGTCACACAAGCCTCCAACTTGCACGCATCGACGTGCACAAGAGAAGTATCTGCACGCTCATCTTGGTAATGGACAGGCTCAGAAGCCTCCAAGACGGAAACGAGGTGCCCAAGTAATGGTAACACAAGAGAAATTGTCACATATTCCTGCCCCTGCAGTTGCGTGACAATCTGAGCCACAGGCCAGAGCACACCTGCAATCTCTCGGATAATCTCCCACATAGTCTCATCAATTGCGTAATCCCCGTACTTCGTGCCGTCCGGATTAGTTGCACAGTTGTCCGGTACCTGAAGAAGAATAAAGTACACACAACTCATCTAGTGATCACCATCATGCACACTTATGATACAAAGGTATAAATAAGGGGCAACTCACGATGTTGTCATACTTGTGGACGGCCGACGCGTTGTGGACAAACCACACGGTCTGGGGAAACTGACCGAGCCACCTTGTTGCCGCCTTGGTGCTTGGCTTGCTCTCAGGAAGTTTCAGCTCTCTCTGGATATTGTACAAGGTCTGTGTACCCACGCAACTCCGAGAGTAATGGGCCGTTATACCGTTCATGCAGCGGACGGCTTCCTTGATTCCCTCTGAGTTCAAGAATATGTTCGCACACAATTGCAGCCCGTGGTCGACGCATGTCGCCCCCTCGAAGTCACCCCATCCGGCCTTGATGTTGCTCCCATTGTCACATTTCTGTAACATAATAACATTGTAGTTACTATGCTATCAAATCAATTATGCACTGGAGAATCATGTTAAAGGAGAAAACATTCAAACCAATCTTGCACCTTTGTGAAGATACATGCAGCGACTGTGTCAGTGTCCGGTTCACCAGATCCACCACATGAGTATTGGCCAATGCCGAGTCCGGAGAGCCCCAACTTCGTGGCCGTGGCAATGTTCTCACCTTCAACACCGGCAATCGCCGATTCTCAGGAACTGAATCACTAAGATGCAAAAAAAAGCAGAACAGTATTTATGAATATGCACAAATGAAACAAAGGCGGCTGTACCGGTGTGACGGACATCCCCAAATGGCTCGCAGAACAACAACCTGTTCTGCAGCTTAAAATCGGAATCCACCCAATGCCCCATAACTGCGAACAGAGATATTGCATTCTCACCCCAAACATCGCCACTGATAGAGATCATCATACCCTCCTCGGTCAGCTCCTGGATGTCGCCCTTGATGCCGTGCCATGCCTACGCCAAATTATGTACCAATCCGGTAAAATAGGGAAGAATTGAATTAATAATATACGAAGAAATTGAAATAACAACATAGGCCGTTAGAATACCTGCGCTGCTAACTCTGCAGTGTATCTCATGACTGTCTCACGAGACGGGCCCTTGTACGCGCCACCCGAAATAGCGTGAATCCATTCACGATGCTCGGTGTCCATCTCGGTGATTCCGAAGGGTCGGCACCTCTTTGAGATCCACTTGGCTGCCATGAGATCGAGTGCCTTCTTTCTCTTCTTGGATACCTGTAAATCACTTAAAATGTCAGCACACCGACAATTTACGTATTAAAGCTCAATAGCGGGAGGACAGCGGCATACCTTATGATCAATAACTGTTTGTTGTGTATCTTGAGCAACAGGAACAAACTCTCCTGACTTCAGATCCTCAATGTAGACGTTGTTGTGCTTCAGCCTTACGTGTTTTATCATATTGCTTGTGGAACTACAGTAGGCTACCGCCTGCGCACACAAACAGCATTTGACCCAAAAGCCTTTGCCTTCCACCTGGTACTCCTTCGTGAAGTACTTCCATGCCTGTGAGGTTCGGCGTTGCCCATACTTTCCCTTCAACGACGCAGCAGGAATGAGGTCGTCCTTCGTCCCTTGTCCTTCGTCCTTCCCCTCTTCATCATCTTCGTATGTATCCTTATTCTTCAATGCCTCACGTAGCTTATTCTTTTGTTGTCGTCGAAGTTGTTCGCTTTGTTCAAACTCCTGCACACATCGCAGGAATCCAATCCTAACATTATCTCATGATAGCGAATCGCACCAACCTTCGTATTTATTGAATGATAAATGGGCATACTATAGCCTCTTCTCGATGAGACTAGAGTATAAACATATAGCGAGTGCGGACCGCACAGCCCAAAACACATTTATTCTCTTGTTGGTATATATAGACAAATGACAAGGACTCGCGAGGATGGTGTACAACCGAGCAGAAAGAGCGGACAATATTGGAAGCGGAAAAAAATAAAACAATCGTGCTACAGATCCATTTACACGACGCCTTTCAACGAGGCCAAACTAATCGGCAACATAGCTAGATCTTTTTAGTCTTCGAGGAAACAAACAATTTAACAGAAAAACGGAAAAACAAGCGAGTAAAACGAGCGAAGCCTGCACAAAGCCCAACCTATAGAAGGAAACGCACCTTATCACCTTGGAGCTTGGCGGCTTTGAATTGCTTCAAGACGTCCCCCCAGTTGCCTTGCCTTTTTACATTAGCAGCGTACTCCGTCGTGTTGGCCTCTTCGGGCAATCCCTCCCATCTGACATTATAACCGGGACACCCTACAATCTTAACCTCTGCGACAATAGAAGCGACACGATATGACTCGCGGCCACTATATATATCCCCCCGACCTTTAGCGGTCCTGTAAACAGAGTCACCGTGATCGTATGTCGACACCGATCTCTCGTCGCTTCCCTTACCACTACTCCCACCGTTGCTATTCTGGGGGGCGGGGAGAGCGGCAGATCGACGACCTCTACCTCTACCCATATTAACTCGTAGGTAGTATGTGGCGATGACTGCCACGGAGCGTGCGTATGTCAATACTATGTCGTGCCGTGCAACACAAATAGCTATCTATTAGTCGCGGTCTCAATTTTCGAATCGCCAATCCTCATACACATGTATTCTTGAAGTGACGGCCCAGCGCATCGCTGTGATGATGTGGCATATTGGCGTGTGTCAGAGATTTTCCACTTGCTCTTCATCTATTGGCATCAATACTATACTACGGAAGATAGGCGTGATACAATCACGCGGACGTACGGTTGGAAAGCGCGTGGGCGCGTGGCACACGCTATACTTTACGCGTCTTATCCGATTTAGCCGAACTTTACGCGTCTTATCCGTATTCAAGTGAATCGATTTGCACTTCTACCATGACGGGGACCATCTAAGATAGAATATGTGCCAGCTGTACCCCGGGTTGGATAAATCCGTACATCTTGGGAATCCAATACAAACAAGTAAGTTGACGACTAGGTTTCGGGCACGGATGATCCATTAGGTTTAGGATTCGGATTGATTACAAACCCTTGCTCTTTCTTCTCGACATGAATCGAAACCTCCAAAAATGGTGAGACATTTGAAAATATTCAGATACCACTGGTATCGGTTCCACGCCCTGATGGGAAACTCGATGCGGACCTCCGCACTTCCGCTTTACTTGGCACGCCCTCGGCTCAGTCGGTCCATGACTACTATCCCTTCGCTATGGGGGATGGGGGCCGGTTGGCGCCTACGGCGGTTGATCGCCTTGCTATTGTGGTGGCAGTTCGTCGCTTTCCTGGTATGGGTGTTGCTGACTCGCGTTCATTGCGTTTTGAAAGTTATGTCCGCATGCAACAATTCGTTCGTCGATCTACTTTTGTTCCCTTTCGACGTTTTTGGGGGGTGTGCGGCGAGAATTTTTGTAACTGATGCTCTTCATGGTACTTTGGGTTCCAATCTTAGCGAGGCTTTGCAGAAGGCAATGCCGATGCCGAGGCATGCCTCCCTATTCCTCGGGGTTAGGCCTATGGGGGGGGTTTCTTTTTTTCTTTTTCCTTTTCGCTTGGTGGTTCTCACTAAGTTTTCATGTAAGACATTGTAAGTTAATCTTGAGTCTTGGGACCCACACTTGCATGTGACATAAAACTTATGTCCGCCGGGGCTAAATCAATATTCGTTTGCGTCCAGCGCAATCGAGACAGGTGCATGTACAATTTATATGTCCTATTCTATAGCTGGACGGATACCCGTACATGGTAGTCCAAATGATAACTACACTCCTCCACAAATGTCCAGACATGCATTATGTTAAACATAAGCTAGTCCAGAACACGCTCCCCTCTCACCACGTTAAGCACGAGGATACCCAAGTACCACCCAATTGTAGGAGAGCCGAGAAGCAAGCAGTAAGCCGTCATCCGGGGTAGTTAGACCTCAGCTTAAAGCGGGTGTTGTCGGTGGAGATTGTCGAATTAAGCCCAAAAATTCCCGGGAAATTGTCTGAACTACACACGTCATTTTGAGCGCCACGATTGGGCATTGCTCAAGCGCCCATACCAAGCTGCATACTTCTCCGTGTTCCACATACCCGTATTTTCAAGGCCTTTTTTTAGAGGGGGTTTGGAGGCGTGGGTTCCGTGTTCAATGCGCGAGGTTTGGTTTGAGGGTGTGTGAATAGAGCACGGAAGTTCACGCCGCTGGCACGGGTGATGTTTTTGGAAATCAAGCGAGCAAAAACGCACATGACGCAGGTTTGGTCAAACATTGCACGTTGTGAACATGCGAGGGCGATTGGCTTAGAGGAGGGGCGAGTTCCAACTTTACCGTTAGGGACGCATCATCGCATCTTGACGGCGGTGTTTGGAATGCTTGGGTATATGCTTGTGCCAACCACACCCGCCCCACGCTTGTCTCGCGTCGGGAATTAGACTCGGAAGTCAATAGGAACGAAGAATTGGTAAACATATATCGACAAACCCCGCACAAATCGCCTCATGAGGTGCGGCGCCAAATTCGATGGGTGTTGCTTGGCACGGCGGCTCAACTTTGCCGGAATAATTTGTAAATTAGAATAATTTATAACAAATCGATTTGTGGGTGTTTGAACTTAGTAGGTGCGATCGACGCGCATTGACAAGGCGCGTCCAACGGTACATGTTACAAGAAGTTTTGACCATATATTATGAGTAAGTTATAAATGTTTGAACATCGTGGCCGAAAGCGGCTTGCCCTTGGGTTGTGCGCATATCGGTGGTAAGTCTACATACGCGATTTCGTGCGTTTCCCCAACAACGGTCTGCCCAACACCTACTCCCTCCGTCGCCTATGCATTATATTTGCGCGACCGTCGCACCAGCAGTCATATTGCGGCGTTGTGCGCCCGTTACTCTTTTCGTCTAACTAGCACGGTGACTGTTTGAAAGAGCGTGCCGCACGGGTGCGGGCGCGATAACCCCAAGTACACAAGCCCGGCAGTGCTCGAATTCGCCCCTCGTAGTTGTCGGCGCATTCCATTTTGCGCGCAAAAGCATTGCCTAGGATTTCAGGAGATTTGTCAATAAAATCGACGCATGGTTACATTTTCTACTTGCGAAGGTGCGAAATCTTGTCCGGACATTTGTGGAGGAGTGTAGTAACCTTCAACTCTAGCTTCAATTAATATATCGCTAAATGATGTGACAACACTGACTCATTTGCCCGGCGTCATGCGGAGAGCTATCCTTGGTTTATTGACATTGGCTTGGAAGGCATCATGACGTGTGGTAAACATAATGTGTCCACCCGCGCGCTGGTCGATTAAAATTGGACACGGGGCTCGGACAGAGAATAGGGACACGGGGCTCGGTGTGGAGG
>JAPMLY010002150.1:45000-55000 GCA_026401115.1 Tetraselmis chui
CTCCTCGGGGAAGAAGGCGGTGTGGTTGTAGAGGGAGAAAGTGAGGTGGTTCTGGATGAGGTCCTTCCCGCTCACCCGCAGGTCCCATGGGTACCAGTACGTGAACTCCCGCTTCATGGCGGCCAGGGTGTCACGCGGGATGGGCGAGTCGGCGGGCAGCGGGCCGTCTTGCAGCACGTAGTTCCACACCTCGTTGGTGACGTCCTCCGCCTTGACGGGGCCGTTGCCCTCCCCGTAGATGTCGCCGGCCTGCAGAAAGTGCGCCACGGTGTAGAACGCCATGTAGATGGTCGAGTCGGAGAGCGACTCCACCAGAAACTGCGGGTCCCAGGGCAGGCGGGTGCCCAGGCCAAAGGAGCGACTGCAAGCCCACTGGTTCAGCCAGCCCAGGGTGTGCTTGAAGCCGTTCAAGCACTCGGAGAAGTAGCAGTTGAGGCCGTTGAGGCACTTCTCCGTCTGCTTCGCCCATTCCTCGCTCCCGTAGAGCAGGTACCACTGGTCGGTCAGCGCGACGACGCACTCGTCGCCGGAGCGCGACATCACCGTCTTCTCCGGCTCGCTGTAAAGCAGCGCCTGCCCCGCCTCGATCATCTCCGTCTTGATGACGGGCTTCACTTCGTTGACCTTCTTCCCGCTGTGTGGGCCCACCACCATCACGCCGTCCGTGAAGCCCTTGAGGTACACCAGCGCCTTGGCCTCCGTCAGTTTGGCCGTCTCGTTTTGCGACTTGATCTTCAGGTCGGTGCAAACCTTGACGGCTGCCGTGTTGCCAAACTCGGGAATGTCGATGATGGGGATGACCTCAAACGGCATCACCCATTCATCCTTAATGCCAAACTTTTCGCGAAGCTTAGGCTTGTTCTTCAGGTCCTGCAGAACAAACAACGGGACAGAAGGGTGAGCAGCTCGCGTGCTCCCGCTTCAATCGGGTTTTGAAATGTCTTCATACGCATCCACACACACACACACACACACACACACATCCACACACAAGTACGAGCACAATACATTCATCACCCAGCCGTAGTTACTCAAAGACAAGATATATCTCTAGATATAAATACATTTGCACAGTTGGTAACTCGCGCCAGTGCCAAACACACACACACACACACGCGCGCGCGCGAGCGCGCGCAGTAGCACTCAAGCGCATATATACACACACTCGCTCTCTATATCGCAAACACGCATACACCACACACAATCACTTAACACACATACTAACACACACGCACACGTACTCTTACGCTCACTAACACTCAAGCGCATACGCACGCGCACACTCACATACATTATCGCAAACACACACACACACACACACACACACAAACACACGCGCGCGCGTCCGCGCGCACACACAAATATTCCTAATTCCGATAATAAGTCGCAGACGTGACTGACGCACCATGAGAGCCGTGTAGTCATCAGGCGAGTCGCTGGGCACAGAGGTGACGATGCCAGTGCCCTTGTTCATGAGGATGGTGAGTAGAGGGAGGACATAGATACGCTCGTGCACGGCGTTGGGCGCCGACAGCGGCACACCCATCAGGTCCTGGCCGGTGACGGTCATCAGGCGCTCCGGCTTGCCGGTCTCGGGGGTCAAATCCTATCGGGAAACAAGCGAGGCAAAAGAGATATATAAAGGCGCCACTCACTATTGGTTAAATACAGTGCAAAAAACAGTATCGCCAGCCAAACATAAGACCAACCTGGAAGGACAGATTGAGCGCAGAGCGCTCCGCCATGATGTAGATCTCGTTGTTGAGGCCGCGGTAGGCGCCGTAAGTGCCCTCCGGCAGCGCCCAGCAGTTGGTCTGCCCGTACATGGTCTCCGGTCGCAAGGTGGCAGCGAGCAGAAAAACCGTCCCCTTGCCCTCCAACTCCGCCAGCTTCCCTGCACCCACCATCCTGAAATTGAACCCCACTTCACCCGCCCCGCCCCCCCTACCTCCCTTCTTGCGCTTACAATAGCATGCAGGCGAAATGCAGGAGAAAAGCGATGACGCAGGGCAGCACACCTGACAGCTCCAGCGCCTTCATTTTAACCAGGGTGTACTCCTGTGGCTGCACCCCCTCGCCCGTTGAGCGGTCATGGTCTGCGCAGGGCTGGCCGTCCAGCGGGGAGTAGATTGCGTACCTGTGCGTATGTGCGCGTGCGTGCGTTTGGGGGGTTTAAAATGAGGCGGTGGTGATGACGTGAGACGTGCTGAAGATGGGCGCGTGTTGGTGATGAGGACGTGGTGCATTACGATCGGACACGAGATCAGCGCGCACCGTTTGTCCTTCACCACCAGGCCCTTCTCCTTCAGCATCTCAAACTGCCAACGGACAAAGGAGTCGTAGTAGGGGTTGACGTCGGTGGTGATGAAGGAGCGACGCCAGTCCACACCGCAGCCCATTAGCTTGATGTCGCGCATCGCTTTGGAGGGGAAATAGCGTAGCCAGTAGCTGGTGTCCCGAAAGTTTGGGATCTCCTCCTCGGGGATGCCGCTCTGCTTCAGAATGTCGTACTGCGTCGTCCCCGGCCCCTTCTTCGCCTGCGCCTTGCTCTTCTTACCGGAAAACTTGGTGGGGTCCTTCGGGTCTGCGGGGGCCGCCTCCGCCGCTGGCTCGGGTTCTGCCTCCTCGGTGGGAAACACCGGAGGGCAGCCGTAGAGGGTGAGCTCGCGGTCCAGCTTGTCGGCGCATGCCTGATCGGAGTCACAAAATAGGCAGGGGGTAGGCAAGATTTAAAGATGCTTCACAGAAGAAGGGACGCCGGCTGATGGAAAGGCAATAAGTGAATTGGGATTAGAGGCAAACGAAGGGGGAGGGGAGGAGGGGGGTCGCCAGACTACGACACTGAAAGATTTTTAGTGTCAACGGTGGCGATCCGGCCTCTATATGTTTGTATGTCTGTATGTCTGCGTGTATTTATATGTCAGTGATATTATTCATCTATGTTGCATACTTTTAAGAAAAGGGGGTGAAGGGAGATGGTGAGTGGTGCAAGAGCAGGGACTCACCTTGATTGGCATGCCGGTGCAGTGGAAGCCCTGCGGGAAGAGTGTCTTCTTGCCGGTGAGGCGGTGGAAGGCGGTGGCAAACTCGAGCTGCGAAGGGCAGCCCACACACCAAACAACGTCGGAATGTGGGGAGCAACGCATTAGACCGTGCTGTTGATGACGGGGAAGAGAGTGAGGTGAGGTGCGCATGGATGAGGATAAGGGGTGTAAGGGGGAGCTGTGCACCTTGGAGAGGGTGAAGGCATGGCCAAGGTGGAGCAGACCGTTCATGTAAGGGTAAGGAAAATTGCCGAAGTACTTTGGATGCTCCTCCCCTGCAAGTCCACACCCGCACATAGAGTGGCGCCGGACGGCAGGTGAGCGACTGTGAAAAGCTAGGAAAGGGGGTTCATGGTTTCGAATGACGGCTGGCAATGCGACGCACCTTCCGGAGGCGCGTCCACCTCAAACACTTTGGCATCCTCCCACTTTTTCTGGGCCACGTCCTGAAGGGAGAGCAGCAGGTCGCGCCTGGCAAAGTTCTGCAGCAGCGTCGTCCCATAAGCAGGCGCCGCACGTCATGTGGACACAGACAGAGGAATAGGTGTGAGGATGCTAGTAGATGAACTCGAGTTGACAGCAATTTGGTTAGAGAGGAGAGAAAGGGGAGATAGAGCAGCAAATGGCAGATGACGGCATCAGACGACTGTTTAATTGATTGGTCAGCGCCCGAAGGCTCACGAAGGGGAATCCAAAAAGGATCAGTCATCACTTGCAGTACCGCTACGTGCTGCATGGGGACTTCAGGTGCGGTGACCATGACGGAGGTGAGTGGGGAGGTCAGACAGAAATGGCCCCCGAGTGTGCAGTAGATCAGTCATCAGACGACTGTTTAATTGATTGGTCAGCGCCCGAAGGCTCACGAAGGGGAATCCAAAAGGATCAGTCATCACTTGCGATGCTACTGCGCACCAGGTGGGAGAGTGAAGCCTCAACGAGCAAGCACAGAGAGAGAGAGAGAGAGAGAGAGAGAGAGAGTGTGTGTGTGTGTGTGAGTGTGTGAAAAAGCGAGAAAAATCACCATCAAATGCTTGCAGCATATGAGGGGATAGTAAGAGAGCAAAGAAACCAGTATCCTCAATGAGTTGATTTGAAAGACAAAAAAGGGGCGGCAATGCGTGCAGCAGATCAGTCATCAGACGACTGTTTAATTGATTGGTCAGCGCCCGAAGGCTCACGAAGGGGAATCCAAAAGGATCAGTCATCACTTGCGATGCTGCTGCGCATTAAAAGGTGGGAAAGTGAGGCCTCAACGAGACAGCAAAAAGAGAGTATGTGTGTGTGTGTGTGTTTGTGTGAAAAAGCGAGAAAATGCCCCACCATCAAACGCTTGCAGCGTATTCAGTGGATAGTAAAAGCGGAAGGAAACCAGTATCCTCAATGAGTTGATTTGAAAGACAAAAAAGGGGCGGCAATGCGTGCAGCAGATCAGTCATCAGACGACTGTTTAATTGATTGGTCAGCGCCCGAAGGCTCACGAAGGGGAATCCAAAAGCATCAGTCATCACTTGCGATGCCGCTGCGCACTAAAAGGTGGGAAAGTGAGGCCTCAACGAGACAGCAAAAAGAGAGTATGTGTGTGTGTGTGTGTGTGAGTGTGTGAAAAAGCGAGAAAATGCCCCACCATCAAATGCTTGCAGCATATGAGGGGATAGTAAGAGAGCAAAGAAACCAGTATCCTCAATGAGTTGATTTGAAAGACAAAAAAGGGGCGGCAATGCGTGCAGCAGATCAGTCATCAGACGACTGTTTAATTGATTGGTCAGCGCCCGAAGGCTCACGAAGGGGAATCCAAAAGGATCAGTCATCACTTGCGATGCTGCTGCGCATTAAAAGGTGGGAAAGTGAGACCTCACCGAGACAGCAAAAAGAGAGTATGTGTGTGTGTGTGTGTGTGTGTGTGTGTTTTTGTGTCTGTGTGAAAAAGCGAGAAAATGCCCCACCATCAAATGCTTGCAGCGTATTCAGTGGATAGTAAAAGCGGAAGGAAACCAGTATCCTCAATGAGTTGATTTGAAAGACAAAAAAGGGGCGGCAATGCGTGCAGCAGATCAGTCATCAGACGACTGTTTAATTGATTGGTCAGCGCCCAAAGGCTCACGAAGGGGAATCCAAAAGGATCAGTCATCACTTGCGATGCTGCTGCGCACTGGGTGGGAGAGTGAGGCCTCAACGAGACAGCAAAAAGAGAGTATGTGTGTGTGTGTGTGTGCGTGTGTGTGAGTGAGTGAAAAAGCGAGAAAAATCACCATCAAATGCTTGCAGCATATGAGGGGATAGTAAGAGAGCAAAGAAACCAGTATCCTCAATGAGTTGATTTGAAATACAAAAAAGGGGCGGCAATGTGTGCAGCAGATCAGTCATCAGACGACTGTTTAATTGATTGGTCAGCGCCCGAAGGCTCACGAAGGGGAATCCAAAAGGATCAGTCATCACTTGCGATGCCGCTGCGCACTGGGTGGGAGAGTGAGGCCTCAACGAGAGCAAAAAGTGAGACAGAGAGAGATAGAGGGTATGCGTGTGTGTGTGTGTGTGTGGCATTTCAGATAGTGTGTATGTCAGAGTGGGAGGGAGGAGGGTTGGAGGAGAGATGTCATCGAGGTGGGAGGGTAAGAGTCCTATTCGCATGCATTAGCCCTGGCCTCTGCCGACCGCTTAGTTGGTCAGCGCCCCAGGGCTCTCGTGGGGGAATCCAAAGGATCGATCATCAGCTGCCAAAACTTAGTATGGGCGAGGGAGGACTTCCAAATATCCAAACCCCTGAATAACCCCTGACAAACCCTACTCATGTCTGAGTGTTGCGCTGCAGTCGGGCCCTGACACACGGCTCTATGCTTGAAAGAATATATATGCCCAATCCTGAAGATCCACGACGTCGAGGGTGAGCGGGAGGGGCGCGGAGGTGGGTTCTAGTCTCGGCAATGCATTTCGTCAGAAGTATATTCAACAGGGGGGGGGGGGGGGGGGGGGGGGGGGGGGGGGGGAGCGAGTCTATCAGCCACGTCTGAAACCGAGGCCACAGCGTAGCCGCAGTATCGGACGCGCGCGGTAAGGCTGGAGACGGACGGAAGAGAGACGAAGCCCTAAGCATGAGACCGGCCAGTCGTCTGAGAGGTGTTGAGGGAGGGTAAGTAGGGAAGCGAGGCGGGCACACCTCGTCGCCACCCTTGGACGCCATGGCGCACTGTCTGCCAACAGAGTGTGTGTGCGTTGAGAGGGCCCTGCAACGAAGGTAGAGGCAGACGCGCTAGCGGCGCTGCGAACCCACGTTCAGGATCGCGACGCTGATGTGCTGTTTCCGCCACCGCACTCGCCGCTGTACCAGCCACCGTCCTGACTCAATTCGGTGGAGGGAGTGTAAATAGTTTGGGCGACTGTCCCGCCGTTCCGTTTCTCAGCAAGGGCAGCCATCTGAGAAGGAGCGCCGCCACCGCGCACATTTATTTCTTTGATAAGGTGCAGGTACCCTCCTTCACAAAAGTCTGGGTCATCTATATTTGTTTGTTCCTCCTCAAGTGAGTGCTGTAATCAATTGTCAACTCACTAACAAATCTTATAAATTCTGGAGTTATTGTTTTTTTGCGCCCCCGGCATGTGGGACTGGCAGGTAAGCCCCCACCGTCACCCTTTTTAGCAGGCGGCGTTTTGCAAGCACGACTGCAGTAGAAGTTTTCAAAACGAACCTCAAACTCATCATCAATCATGCTCCCGGCTAGGCAACGCTCGTGCTAGTGCACAACATACCATTGCACGAGAACCGTACCGTATTGTGCCAACCCCACAACGAGACTAGTGTTCGAATTTCACCAACTAAAAACCGTATTCCAATACATGCAAACAAGATTGAATGCATTCCCGGCATTGAGCAGTAAAGGTCTGCCCTACCCGTCCGGGCGTCGGCCCATTCGAGTAATGCGAGAAGGAGCTAAGCCCATCTTACGGAGCAAAACATTTCGGGAGTGCAATGCATGAACGACAAAGAAAGCAATGTGAGGGAGGGCTAGGCGCCATAACTGGAAAAACCTCCCATTTTTTGTATAAATAATGGCGCCATGAAGGGAAGGGGAGAAACCGCCTAAAAGCAAGGCAGTTAAGTCTTCAAGGGAGGTAGCGAAATGACGTACAAAACCATTAAACTCGTGGGCTATTGTCCCAGAATGACGACGGTGGCACTCCCAACATGGGCATTCACGCATGACATGTTTAATAGATTTAAGCACATCCCCGCCGCATACAGAACAATGGTGGAGTAAACGTTCAGGCATCGCATGAATCCGGGCTAAGCAGCGGGCTATGGGAAATACACGCGTACGAAATTGAATCGTCATGTGCAACCATGCAACGGCCCACGCGGGAATGCCCGTGCCGTATTGTGGCAATGGGTTACCAGAATACCAGCATATGAAGCATGGGAATAGATACTCCACGTACTAGTACATGCCAAAGATAGCATCTCGAATCGATCCCATACCGCTGCTTTAAGTAGGTTTTAGGCAACGCGAGGTTGCAAAGACCTCCACGCGTGTGGGATGCGTACTTTTTGGGCTATTTCCGCGCTTGCCCAAGCAAAAGCCTACGCACGACCCCATGCGTCCAAGTATTTGGGCGCACACGACTAGGTTGGCTAACAAAATCGCTTATGTATGTGTTTTGGGTGGGCGCCTTAAGGAACGCCCTAGTCCTAGTGCCTCGGGGATATGCGTATGATAAGAACTACATTTGTATGACTAATCGTTCACCAAAGTCTCGTAAAAATCGGGTCAGCCCCACGCGAGGAAAAGTTAGCACTTCGTCAAATTTTGGCAGCGTGTACCTGAGGGTGTTCTCTGCTTAACTCCACCTCCCCCGCCCTCCTCTCACTCTCTCCCGCTTCACCCACTCCTCCCGCACCAACACCTACTCCCCCACTGCACCCATCACGCACATAGACACAGAATACCTCTCCCCCTCAGACCACCATTTCCCCCCCTGCGACGTAACGCGAATCATCTCCAAACACAAAGACACAGACTACGGACAAACCCAATACATGGTCGAATGGGCCCCGGAACACCGCACGGAATGGGATATACAACTCCAACTAGACGACGGCTTCCGACTCATCTCTTCCACCCCCACCTCGGTAAACCTACCCACCCCCACCCCCGCAGATTGCTCCATATGCCACAACCCTCTGCACTTAGAACCCACCTCCACCTGCAGCACATGCCCGCACTTTGCCGTCCACTCCCAATGCCGCCCCGCCTTAGGCCCCGCCTCATGGCAATGCGACTGGTGCGCCCGCGGCAAACAACACGACCTCACCCGCCTCCACGAGGTCCAGTGGGCGCCTTGCCTTCAACTACACGACACCATCAGTGAGACCCCCTCCGGCCCCACCGCCCTCACCGCATTTAACTCCGGCTTTGTCCCCTCCACCACACCCATCCTGCCAGAACCCGGACCGCCTCCTTGGACACACCGCCTTATCACATTCAACCACACCCCCATCAACCCTGACCTCGACATGCTCCCAACCGGTAAATTCGCCATCCACACACACCCATCACTCCACGACACAACCATACTATGCACCCTTAACGGCCCCCGCGTCCGCCACCTATGCCAACTCTTTCGCCCCGACCTCTCCGACCATACATTCGAAGAGGAGGTCTACAACCTCCTCACTCGCCTAGGCTCCCGCTCTGAAATCCACTCTCCTACACCCGCCACCACCACCCGCAACAGATGGGCCACCAGAGAAGACCTCCTCTCGGCTCTCCGTCACACATTCCACATCCAGACAGAACTCTACTCAGACCCCCTCAATAAATCACTCCACTCGCACACCTACCACTCACTCTACCCCGAAGACATAGTCTTTTCATCCAGCGGCAGCAATGCCCCACACACATGGCAAGGCACCAACATAGCCAACCCCGAATACGACCACGAATGCATGCGCCGAGCCATGGAACATGCAATCACCAGCGCACACCGCACAGCCTCACACACCCCCAGCGCTACCATCCTCATATTCCCCCGTTGGAAACACACCCCATACCGCCACTCCAAGTATATCAACTCCACCTACACACATCACCTATACACCCTCCCCAATGACGCGAACACCTTCTTACCCCCAGACCAACACACAGGCCACCCCACCCCTACCCCATTCGGAACACGCTGGATGGTCGACATCTACCTAGTAGCTAACTCCCTCGCACTCCCCACCCTACCCTCACACACTGCCATGACCGCACTCCACAACACCCTCGAGTCCATATACGACACACACCTCCCGAACCCCACCATCACCATCCCACCTCCACACCTCACAGACTCCTACTCACCTCACTCCGCAGGCATATACTACTTCCCCCCCAACCCCACTCACCCCCTTACCTACTCCCTCCAAGAACGCACACAACTAACATACTCCCCCACCAGAGGCACTCTTGCTTGGAACTGGCAGGACTTCGTATACACAGACGGCTCGAAAAAAGGAAGCAACTCCCCTCTAGGGGCCGCAGCCACCCACCCAGCCTCGGACACCAACGTCAAAATCCTGGTGACCTCTACCCCTCCCTCCCATACTATCAACCGAGCCGAACTAGCTGGCATTGACATAGGCCTCCAACTAGGCCATACCCACCTCCTAACTGACAGTGCGTGCTCCCTCCGTCTCATACAAGGATACCTTAACTGCCCCTCCGCTTATAGGCACAACATCCACCGCGACACACTCCTTTCTATCACACGCACCATCATAACCCGCTGCAACGCAGGCATCCGCACACATCTCGGGAAAATTAAAGCACACAACCACTCACTCGGCAACGACCTCGCTGACGCACTCGCTAACCAAATAGCGGATGGTCAAACACCAAACACCACATACAACACAGGCTCGGACGTGCCCATTGGTCACTGGACCTGGCCTTACACCCTCATACCACAGACTCAAGGGGCAC
>JAPMLY010002150.1:60000-64593 GCA_026401115.1 Tetraselmis chui
TGCGAGTATTTAGTCGTGGAAAAGACATATCGGACTGGCCGAGCGGGAGATCCTTGTGCCGGTGTACGGATCTTATGTTTTTCCGAAACCCTCCGTACAGGGCTTTCCGACAGCTGTTGATCCCGCGGATACCTCGTTCAGCCCCTACCGTGCCATGCATGGCACGGCTATAAGGTTACCAGCGCCCACCGCGTGGAGGTAGAGGTAGGTGCCGACGGGCCTGCGAGCGCAACCCTCTCCGGGGCCGCCGCTGCGCCGCCGGCGGGCGCCGATAAAGTTTGTAATATATTGACGCCGCTAGTCGAATCCACCCCCCGTACTTCACGCCCATAAGTAAGGACCAGCAATATGCATGTCTTTAGCACCGAGGTGCGTTCATTAATGGGGATATCCCGCCCTCCTAACACCGACTCGAGCGCTTCAATGGCGCGGTACTTTTTTTTGATCCTATCGCCCATGATATTTCCCGTACTTAAATCCGAATTCATCAACGCGCCTAAGTACAATCGGATAAATCGGTACCCGTTCCCCCCCGAGCTCCCAACGGTCAACTTGATCACGTCATGCGACTGCGTCGCAGTGGCGACCTTGTTAACACTAGCATCCCGTTGCCCAGTGCTTATGTACAAGGTAGCTATTTGTCATCCTAGTACTTATTAGCGTTATGATATTAGCGGTACTCTATTCCCTATTAGTGGCGGTCGGCCGGCCCCGCCGGTGCCTTCGCCGGCCGCAATCTCACTCCTCTCACTTCTTTAGTCACCACAGCATGCCCCCTTGTGGGGCCGACACGACCTCCGTGTAACTATCCGTTCCCGATTCCGACATGTTATGGGCCCTCCACCAACTTGCAGTAGAGAAGAGCGTGTGTAAAGCGCTCGGCGCCACGCTAGTCCTACCTACTCCCACGTAACAAAGAGTAGAGAGTGTGTAAAGCGCTCGGCGTCACGCTAATAATTCATCGCCCAACCAACACAGCGCTTCGCCTTCGAGCAGGTGGTCCGCGATTGTTCTACCATCTCCCACGTAAAAAGGAGAAGAGCGTGTGTAAAGCGCCCGGCGCCACGCTCGCCTCATTTAGCTTTCAATCTCACCTAGCCTTCAGCCTACCGATACCCTCGACCGGATCTGATTGTTTAAAACCGACCCGCGAAAAATCGGCCCGTGCGTACTTTAATTAGTAATGTTATTGTTTTTTCCCGAGGCAACGCCGCAACGCTCACCTAACTTAGCAAGGAGCTTAACTTTCCCACGGCAAAAGGGGGGAGTCAACACGAGCAGCGCCCGTCTATGCTTTTGCGTGCCTACACGCTCCTAAGGGCATTGTTGGCTTTGCTTCTTCCTCGCCGGTCGCTCTCATGCGTCGGCTAGTTTCGCCCGTGGACAGTTTGTCCCGCTACATGTCATGCTAGTACATTACGCAGTACATTTGGAACCGCTTCTTATCGGCAACTCGCCGGTAGCGGCACGTTTCTGTGAGCGCATGTCACTACACCTACCCGGCCTAATACACACGCTACAAGCACTACACCTTCGACCAAAATGGCACCTCCCTCAAGCTAGGATGACTTCAAGACCTCGGCTACCTTGAGGGGGGGTGTTAGCACTAGCATCCCGTTGCCTAGTGCTTGTGTATAAGATAGCTATTTGTCATCCTAGTTCTTATTAGTGTTATGTTATTAGCGGTATTCTATTCCCTATTAGTGGCGGTCGGCCGGCTCTGCCGGTGCCTTCGCCGGCCGCCATATATCTCCTCTCACTTCTTTAGTCACCACACCCGCGCCCCTTTGTGGGGCCGGCACGGCCTACATGTAACTATCCGTTACCGATTCCGATAGACCTAGCGCCATGACCCCGCATTTTCTTACTCCAAATCCCATATAGTGGTCCTCCGCCCATAGGGAAAATGGAACGAACATGGCATGCAAGTTGTCGAGCGACGGTGCAAGGCCCACGGTATCGTCGGCGAATGATTGGCCCGACACCCATAATGGTTGCCTATAGTCAAGCATGCGACATGTCAACTCAACCCGACACCTCGCACCCCAATCTGTCTATTCCGTCATATATATAATTAATAAATATGTCAAAGAGGATTGGGGATGCAGGGCACCCTTGCCGCAGTCCCAATAAAATTCTGGTTATTGGGGGATCAAGAAGGACTGCACACATTGCACAGGGAGGGGGGGTGGTTGGATCGTGGCAAAAACGGTGGAATAATGTGTGGTTTCAACCTTTTTAACTTGTGCATAAAGTACCGTACATTGACGCCCGTTTTCGCTTTTCAAGTCGGGAGTCACCTGAACCCCTCTCCGCGAGGCTACTCGTCCTTTCCCGTGGAAGCTCCCGCCGTGGTAACTTTTGTAAGACCTTTCGCGCGCGCGAGAGTCCATGTCACTGTCCACCACGGCTCGCACACAAACGGCGCGAACGCGAACGCACGAATTGCCACGTCAATATGCATGCTCCTCATCATTTTGGAACTTTTCTCCCTCACATGCCCTCCTCTCCTTCCCTCCCGCCCCCTTGGTTCCTTATGAGGATGGAGGAAAGTGATCCCTCGAATATAGTAGGCTCGTCGTCTATTGCGTGGGGCATCCGTTACTACAACGCGTCGTCGGGAGGGCACTTCAATGCAAAAGGCCCGAGACTGTTGGGAGAGCATGACACGCGGTTGGTCGAGGATCCCAGCCTTGTCGGGCACGCATGTTGACTGCGAAGCAATGAATGGGGGGGGGGGGGGTCGTCTAGTGAAAACGAAGCGGAGCATACACGGCGTACCCAAAGTACCGATTTGGCTACTCTTTTACGGTACCCGATATCCGCCCGGGAAATAGTACCAACATCGCCATCGCATACGGGCAACGCACACATCCGCGCACAATGTTACACCCAACAACCCCCCTTAGTTGTAGCACACCCATTGTCTCCTTTGTAGGTTGGGACACTGTTAGCACTAGCATCCCGTTGCCTCGTACTTATGTGCACGGTAGCTATTTGTCATCCTAGTACTTAGCGTTATGCTATTAGCGGTACTCTATTCCCTATTAGTGGCGGTCGGTCGGCCCCGCCGGTGCCTTCGCCGGCCGCCATCTCACTTCTCTCACTTCTCTAGTCACCACAACCGCCCCCCTTGTGGGGCCGGCACGACCTCCGTGTAACTATCCGTTCCCAACTCTAACAAGTTATGGGCCCTCCACCAACTTACACTAGAGAAGAGCGTGTGTAAAGCGCTCGGCGCCAACCGACATCACGTTTCGCCTTCGAGCTGATTGTCCGCGATTGTCCTACCATCTCCCACGTAAAAAGGAGAAGAGCGTGTGTAAAGCGCCCGGCGCCACGCTCGCCCGGCCCAGCTTCCAGTCTTAACTAGCCTTCAACCTACCGATGCTCTCGACCGGATCTGATTGTTTAAAACCGACCCGCGAAAAATCGGCCCGTGCGTACTTTAATTAGTAATGTTATTATTTTTTCCCGAGGCAACGCCGCAACGCTCACCTAACTTAGCGAGGAGCTTAACTTTCCCACGGCGAAAGGGAGGAGTCAACACGAGCGCCCGTCTATCCTTGTGCGTGCCTACACGCTCCTAACGGCATTGTTGGCCTTGCTTCTTCCTCGCCGGTCGCTCTCATGCGTCGGCTAATTCGCCCGTGGACAGTTTGTCCCGCTACATGTCAGACAAGTACATTACGCAGTACATTCGGAACCGCTTCTTATCGGTAACTCGCCGGTAGCGGCACGTTTCTGTGAGCGCATATCGCTACACCTACCCAGCTTGAGACACACGCTACAAGCACTACACCTTCGACCAAGATGGCACCTCCCTCAACGCAAGCTAGGACGACTTCAAGACCTCGGCTACCTTGAGGGGGGGTGTTAGCACTAGCATCCCGTTGCCTCGTACTTATGTACAAGGTAGCTATTTGTCATGCTAGTACTTAGTGTTATGATATAAGCGGTACTCTTCTCCCTATTAGTGGCGGTCGGCCGGCCTTGCCGGTGCCTTCGTCGGCCGCCATATATCTCCTCTCACTTCTCTAGTCACCACAACCGCCCCCCTTGTGGGGCCGGCACGACCTCCGTGTAACTATCCGTTCCCAACTCTAAAAGACACGTGGTCGTCGCTAGCCCCCATCGACTTTGATATATAGAAGTTATGCCTAGGCGCGCGCAAATGTTACCGAGCGTCACCTTGCTTGTGAACGCAAATAGTTAAATCCCGCCACCACTGCGTGGAAACATAGGCATTCCTCATCCATCTCATGCGCGAGTAAAAAGGGGAGTATTGAACCATGCAAACACAGTTAGTGTGGAAGATAACGTACGCAAACGTAGTTACAGTCACAGTCCCGCAAACGGAACAGTTAAGGCGACAACCAGCCTACAGGCGTGGTGTCGGGACAACAGAAGTGTTAGAGCTGTAGCCTAGCGACAGCTCTGTACCGAGTCAAACAGTTTATCGGTATGTCCGATCTAGACATGTACTAATCATATCTAGAGTAGCTTACAGTAGCTATCTGCAACTAATACGTATGCGGTATTACTTACAACACTCCCCCTGAAGGTAGCTACGGGATGAAGCGTTGCATTGGG
>JAPMLY010002151.1:0-40000 GCA_026401115.1 Tetraselmis chui
CCCGCAGCCATGACCGCACTTCACAACACTCTCGAATCTATCTACGACACTCACCTCCCCAACCCCATCATCACCCCCCCTCCTCCACACCTCTTTGTCACATACTCACCCCACTCAGCAGGTATATACCACCGCCCCCCAAACCCAACTCACCCCCTCACATACCCCCTCCCAGACCGCGTGCATCTAACGTACCCCCCCACCAGAGGCACCCCTGCTTGGAACTGGCAGGACTTCGTATACACGGACGGCTCGAAAAAAGGCGGCTCGACCCCCCTCGGAGCAGCAGCTACCCACCCCGCCTCGGACACCCGAGTCAAAATCATGGTGACCTCTACCCCTCCCTCACATACAATAAATCGTGCTGAATTAGCTGGCATAGATATTGGCCTCCAACTTGGCCACACCCACCTCCTCACAGACAGTGCGTGCTCCCTCCGCCTCATACAAGGTTACTTAAACTGCCCTTCCGCTTACCGCCACAACATTCACCGCGACACCCTCTCATCTATCACACACACCCTTAAAACCCGCTGCGAAACAGGCATCCGTACACACCTCGGCAAAATCAAAGCCCACAACCATTCCATCGGCAACGACCTCGCAGACACCCTCGCAAACCAAGTCGCGGATGGTCACCCACCCGATACTACATACACCACAGGTTCTGAAGTCACAATAGGCCACTGGACATGGCCATACACCCTCATCCCACAAACGCTAGGGGACCCCGTAACCTACAGATACACCAACCTCAAATCCGACGCACACACCTACAGCACAAAACACACACACACTCCTCTCTCGCGAACAACCAAACACGGTGCCCTCCTCGCCCGCGCCGCGCAGGACGGCGCCGATTTCTCTTACCACAAAAAACACTCAACCCTCACAAATATCCAGTTCACACACAAACAAGAATTCATGTGGGGTGTCCACAACACCCGCCTACTTACTCACAACCCCACCCTGCGCTGCCCCCTATGTGGCCAATTCACTAGCAACGGCCACATGGCCGGTAACTGCCCCTCTATGTCTGGTCTAAGACAGGACCGACACAACAGCGCTCTGCAACTCCTACTCTCCCTACTGGAACGCCACAACGGAGGGCGATGGGAAACCATCACCGCAGACTTCGGTAACAAACCCATAAAATCGTTTGATTCCCCCACCCCTGCCTGCACCCCACTTGACTGCCACCCACCTCACCCCACCCACATGCCCACCCGCCTTGTCGCTGCTGACGAAGGTCTCTCGCCCGATTCCCTCACCTCGTGCCCCGCCGTCCTCCCACCTGAGATTCTCCCCCCCCCACTTCGTCCCCCTGCACACAAACCTGACTTCATCCGCATCCTCGAACCCCGATTCGTTGGTCACTCCAACGGTCGCCGACGTTACGCATCCATAAAAAAATCCAGATAGGGGAATGGAAGTACTGCACAGACAATAACCTCTCGCACACAGCTGACCTCATACGCACCAAATACACACCCCTTGCGAACGCCATCAGAAACCACTGGCCAGGCACAGTGGTCGACATCATACCCATAGTCATGAGCCGCACCGGTACACCACACTCCTCCACCATCACGAGTCTCACCTCCCTTCTCACCGCCCGCACCGACCCTCCAGATAAACTCGTCTCCAAAGCACGCCTCGACACATCTCGCATTCTTGCTCAACTCCATACGCATACTGTCCAATGGCTGCATCACCTCCTACGCATATACCGCATCAAGTCCCGCACGACCTCCCACCGCGCATCCGCACATTGCCTCCACGCACGACCCTGAATGCACACAACCTTCGCCTCTACTTGCACCCTCCCCGGGGGGAGTAAAACCCCCGAACACCCTTGCAATTTCAATTTCATTAAATGGCGCATTTAGCCAAATTCTCCGGTACTTCTGTAAGTCTCTCTCCTGAAATGGGCGCGCCGGACAGCAAAAATCCTCCGCCACTTGAGAATTAAGGCCGTCATTATCGCTAGCTCCATCTAAGTCGAAAGGTCCGTAGGTCTGAGAGTACTTCAGGAAATACTCCCTATTCATCATCCAGTCGCTAAAGTCATTGCTCCTAAAGACTGGCCTCAATGTCGTTTGAGGTAACGGGTATCGTACTTCTTCTGTTCTGGTCTCTTCCTGAGCCGCTGTAGGAGACGAAACCTCATCCTGCAGCTTGCCGCGAGCTGCCGACTCATGTCTCACTTTCCCGGCCGGGATTTCTTCGTTCTATCGTTCTTCTTGTTCTTTCTGTCTGGGCAGTCGATAGCGATGTGTCCCTTCTTGTGGCAAATGAAGCACTTGCCCTCCTTCTTAAATCTGTCGACCTCCTCTTGAGTGAGGCGTCTAATCTCGTACAACTCCCGCGGCTTTTCTTCGGTCGCGCCATGCGAATCTTCCTCCGACTCACTGTCGATCTCCTCCGCTGCCTCTGAAAAGTCAATGTCTTCTTCGATGGCGTTCAGTCGGCCTGTCGAGCGTTGGGTCGTCTCAATCTTGGTCTCCGCTGCCTCCGCTCGCAGAGCTGCTTGAATCGCCTAGTGTAGGGTCTTAGGGTTTTTCAGGGCAACCTCCTTATGAATCGAGGGTCTCAAACCGCGCTGGAAATCATGTACGTTATCTTCTTCGTGACGGTGAGGAAGCTCCAATAATTGTTCTCGAAAATAGTTCGCATACTTCAGGACCGTGGTTTTCTGTCGCGCTTTGTCCAAATTCAATCTCGCTTGTTCCGCCGGTGTTCTTCCGCAGAATTCCTGAATTAAGGATTTCTCCATCTCAGAAACTCCGGAAAATCCTCCACCGACTTCATCTCCAGTCTGCGCAACTTGGGAGTACCACCACTTCGATAGTGGTCCTTCCAGAAAGCCAGATACCCAGTACACTGCTCTTTGCTCTTCAGGGTTAACGCTGTGATACCGTAGAGACCCTCGTGCATGTCGGAACCGGTTTCTCAGCTCGTCGATGTTAGTCGTAGCGATGCTCTTGATCTTGGCTGGTTTGACATCGTTTGGCATCATGCTTGGCATCTCTCGCGTCCTCTCCGATCTCAATTGTTCTCCTCGAAGAAAATTCTCCGTTTCTCGGCTTCTGTTCACCCGTCCTTCAAAATGTCTGAAACCGTTGTCGACGTGGTCACGCAGTTGAGATAGCTCAGTCGAAAAAGTGTCAACTCGGTTACTTAGTCGTTGTAGCATCTCGGTGACGTGTACCGACATAGGCTCCATCGTGGGACTCGATCCTTCTCGCATTGTCTGTCTTCTACCATCTGTCGACGTCGGTTGTGTCGGCCCAGAAGGCGCCCCCTCTGGTCGACCATCAACTTCCCCTGGTAGTGTCTCTCCTGCTCGGTTAGACATCTTCGTCTCGTCTAGCTGTTCTGAGGCTCCGAAACCACGTGTGAGGTGCTACTTTGGTTAGGCTAAGTTGGCAACCTTAGACTAATAGTAGAACCTAATCTCTGGATCTAATTATACAGCGTAGAGAGAATTAGTAAGATTGTCTTAGGAACAGGGTTTCTTACAGTCTGGGTGTGGCGTAATTCTATTCTGTACCGGTCTCTCTCCTCTACCAGTAAGTCCCCGTCTTAAATATCCACACCTCAGGTGTTCTAGAAACAGCCTTAGAACCTGTAGCTTGTGCTGTCTGCTAACTAAACCAAACTATTACTAGTGATACAGGTTAACTGAGGTTACCTGTACCGTCTATCTAACCTTATCGCACAAGCTCTTAGAACTATCTAGAAAAGAACTATCGAGAAAAGATACTGCTAGTAACTCTGTACTGTCGAGGGAAAATACGGCGATACAGTTGTACTGCCGTCATGACAATAAAAGAGTCACTGAATATCGCTAAGATACAGGTACCATTTTGAGGAAATAAATAATGTCAGATACTAGCAGTTAGCTAAATGGCTAGGATATGACACTCTGCATGCGCGATTCGACTTCACATTGGAGGGATGTGCTGATGATGAAGGTGTAAACTCGCACGGTGACTTACCTCACTGTTCGCCGAGTGACTCGATTCTTAAGAGGGACTTGACAAGAGAACGGGTGTACATCAACCCACCATGGGAGTTAGCTGAGCAGATTGCGCAGCATTTTGAGGATTGTCGTCGAACATCTCCGACATCTACGATAGCTGTTTTTGTACTACCGAAATGGGCGAAATTTACTCAAGTGACTAAGAACTGGAAACTCTATCAAGAATTCCCAGCGAGGACACATCTTTTTATTCGTCAGTCACTGGAGAACCCAACGCAACAGGAGGTGGTTGCTCCAGCTCCTTGGCCTGTACAACTGTGGTTAGTCGACGCAGATTGTGCATTTAACGACTCGACAACACCTACAGCATCTGATCAACCCAACTCGGTACCTGTACCTTCAGACGACGCGGAACCGTCCATCGCTACGCTGCGACAATTTTCTCCGCCAGCTACAGCCCTTCTGACTGACCTCACGGAAGCTCGCCCGTTAATTCGAACTGAGCTGACCGTGAAAACTCATGATGGCGGACACCAAATTTCTGGATTAGTGGACTGCACTGCGACGCTTGATTTTGTGTCAGAGGACTTTGTACGACGCTTTGCTTTACAGACTCGGAAGTCTGCGACTAAGACCCCTGTTCGACTCGCCAACGGACAACGAGTGACTTCTACGACAGTCTGCGATGTTACTTTTGAGCTGGCTCGACACGAATTTCACCGGCGGACTTTTTACGTCTTACGTGACTTACGTACATGTGATTTAATCCTGGGTTTACCAAGGCTTGATGACGAACATGCCTCTTTACAGTTTGGTACAACCAGGGTCTTTACACTGATGGATGGTACAACGGTGGAGACTACACTCGAGGAACGACGCCCTGAGTGTCTGTTGTTGTCGTCTACTAAAGTTCAGAAGCTCATGCGCAATACGCGCCGCAGCAAAGGACGTCATGCTGAATTTTACGTCATTGAACTTACGTCAACCACTGAACAACCGACAGACTTTCACACTGGAGAGGAGCTAACTGCAGAACAACGTGACAACTTCCGGTCGTTACTCTTCGATGAATTCCCGGAGTTACTGCAACCTGTCGACTCTCCACATGTAAGCCGACAGTGGGATCATCCCATTGAAACAACTGGCCCGATGCGACGCCAACGTCTGAACAGATTGTCACCCGCAGAGCGCGCTGAGCTAAATCGACAGCTCAAAGACGCAGTGGAGGCTGGTCGAGTCCGTCCCAACTACAGTGAGTTCGGCTCGCCAATTCTTTTGTGCGGAAAGCTGATGGCTCGCTACGTATGTGCATTGACTACCGTGGCCTTAACGAAGTTACGCGTAAAGATGCTTACCCACTTCCGCGTGTGGATGACACTCTGGACGAACTTAAGGATGCGAATTTTTACACACACCTCGATCTCGCCTCTGGATTCCGGCAAGTTCGAGTGCGTGACCAGGACGTTCACAAGACAGCTTTTCAGACCCCTGATGGCTTAATGGAATGGGTCGCCATGCCGTTTGGCCTGTGCAATGCGCCCGGCTACATTTCAGAGGATGATGAATGACATACTTCGCGACTTTTTACATAAGTTCGTGACAGTTTACCTCGATGACGTCTGTATCTACAGTCGCACTCTAGAGGAGTACCTTGAGCACCTACGTCTCGTGCTACAGCGATTTAAGCAAGAAGGCTTGAAATTACGCCTTAAGAAATGCTTCTTCGGACTGCAAGAGATGGAGTACCTGGGCTATACTGTGTCAGCCGGTAAAACTTCGGTTTCCACAAAGAAAGTCGAGGCCGTTGCAGACTGGCCAGTACCCAAGACGCAGAAGGAGGTTCGCAGTTTTGTACAATTCTGCAACTTCTATGCCAGATTCATACACCATTTTAGCGACCTTACGGCTCCATTGACGGACTTACTACGGAAGTCCCAGCCACAGAAGGTTACGCTGACGCCTGCCTGTTTGGAAGCCTTTGAGACTCTCAAGTTACGGCTCATTTCCGCGCCATGCCTGATCCTTCCGGAGGTCGGCTCGGACGCGACGTTCACCGTGGCTGCAAATGCTTCGACAGTGGGGATTGCAGCAGTCTTGTTGCAAGACCAAGGAGGAGGTCTTCAACCACTCTCTTACTGGGCGCGTAAGCTGAATCCAACTGAGCGTGGTAACACTTACTCTGCGTACGACTTAGAAGCTTTGGCCGTATGCGAAGCCGTCAAGCATTGGAGGTGCTATCTTGAAGGGTGCTCTAAGTGCCTTGTCGTAACAAACCACGACACACTTCGACATCTGCTCAGGCAACCGAACAACAGGCTGAACATGCGGCAAGGAAGATACCTGCGGGATTTGCAACCGTTTGTGGGCTCGATGACACTTGCATATCGCAAGGGAGCTCTGAACGAAGCTGACCCGTTAAGCCGGCGTCCAGACTTCGTACCTCATGCCACAGTACCCTTGTTTTGGAAGAACTATCCTACCGTCACTAAAGACAATACAAAGATCCAAAGTACTACTAAAGTACTACTGACGTAAAAAATATAGGGGATGGGTCGGTAGCTCGGATGAGCAACGCCGACCGTCTTCGCTCCGGGCCTGGCCTCCCGATGAGCGATAGACTAGTGACCACAGGGCCCGTCGGACGACGGGCACCGATCACCTCTCCCCACCCGAGCCTAGCTCACCCAGGTCAGTGGATCCGTAGGCACATCAGACGGTACACACTCCAAGGCGCAGCTTTCACAAATTTGAATTCGGTTCACATGCCGGAATCTGCGCCGACTACATCCCAAACATTCCGAGTACTCCGTCCAATACTACGACACTCGTGCGTATCAAATCGATTACAAAAATCACCCTCCCACGGAGCCGGCGCACTCTCACGCGCCCCTCCGAGCGTCCGGACGTTCCCATCAAAAGTCCGCGAAGAACAAACCCAGGTCCCATCAGACCTGGTCGTGTGCCGCCAACACACGCTGACCACCTCTAACCCTCTCTCTCCCCACTCCAAAACCACCACATACGCACACATCGACACCCACCTTACGACCACTATGTCATCACCTTCTACCCTCCCGGACTCATACAAACAGGTCCTCCTCAAAGACCGCCCTACACCCCTTTTCGCGGACGACCACATCGGCCCCCGTAACCGCCTTGTGGGTCACCCACTTGCTCCATTCCTTACGGCCCCACAGCTCGCAACTGCAGACTACGGACGAGGCACACCCCTGGAACCCACGCCGGGCACAGGGCTTCAAACTCCCCTGGTCCTCTCCACCCCGACGACTGCCCCCGACCTCGGAAGGGCCGTTGACCTATCTGCTCGCCTGATCGACTCCTACCTCCTGACAGGCCAGTACTCCACCGCCCCTCCTGACACTGCTAGCTTCTGGATCCACGGTGTGTTCCTACCGAACACGCCGTCTTCCTCACTCATGCTCATCTCCGCTTGCTCTCTCGCTCGACGTCGGCTTCTCGAAAAAGTTCACGCCCTAACAGATATCCCGGCCCGCGCGAGAAATATAATCGGACGGGAACTCGCCCATCGTGCGCGATGGACAGCCTCAGTCACCCGCACCCCACACCCCGCCATGCCCCAGCAACATGATCTCACCCCTCTGCCCGTCGCACTCTCACATGGCCATCAGGAGGTCCGGCTGGACATCCCCACCTCCTGCATAACAGTTGGCCTGCTTTACCAGCTCGCTTCACGCCAGCGTGAACTCCCGTCGGGAGGTCCGACGCCACCCCGCGCCGCCTCGGACCCCCAACTTTCCACCACCCTGAGTCAGCAAGAAATTCAGATTCTACGAGCTGTCGCCGTTCCCGCAATATCAGGCCAACGCATGAAAATTAGCTCCCCCCTGTTCACTCATCTCTCCGGCCCAGACGTCGTTCCCCTGATACAGGCCCTCGTGCTAGATCGACTCGCCACGGAACTCGCCGGCACCTGGAACGCCAGCGCCACCACCCCTACCCCCCGAATGGAAGACCTCCCGGAACCCGCCCAACTCCTGCTCCAGATCGCGGACGCCCTACAACCTACACGGGAGCCCGTCCAGGTCGTGAACGACCCCCCCTCCTTCTGGATGCATATCCTCCACCCACCCCATAATCCAGTTCTTTCACAATCAGGCCATGTACACTTTCACGCCACCCTTCAGAATGCTATTCACACCGTACCCCCCACCCCCCATAACTACACAATTACCATCACCCCCCCCCCCTCACAGGCCACGTCCCAGGCACCTCCTGGACTGACACCTGCCTCACCACAGTCCTCATCCAATCCCCCCACCCCCTCCCCTTCCCCCAACCCACGTCCAACGGCACTATCCCTTCCTCACACTGGCTCTCCACCCTCCTCCATCAAACAGCTTCAGAATACGCACAGTCACACACCCACTCCCACCGCTCCTCACCCTCCACCTTCGACATCTCACACCACACCTCCCTCAAAAAATTTCATGACGGCTCATACTTCCGCTCCCACCCCTCCCCCTCCCCTCACATCGCCACCAGCATCCAAATCTCCCTCACCAACACCATGTACTGCATCCTCATATCAACCAACGGCGCAGCCACCATCCCCCTCCCCCACACCTACATACACCGCGGCACCCCCACCAACACCACATGCTCCATATACATCACACCCCACCACTACTCCACCTTCGGCAGGTCCCGCATCACGGACCCCATCTTCACCACCTCCCCCTCCCCCCCTCAGCTCACCCTCACAAAAATCAAATCCCTCCTTCGCAACCCCCCCTCTCTCCTTCTCGAATGGACAGGCCACCTTCAGGCGACCAACACCTACGAGGCATGGCAACAGGAACCTGCGGACGGCTCCCTGCTGGACACCCCTGACGATACCCCCCTCGACCTCGACTCCCTCCCAGACATCCAACTGGCCCCATCATATTCCCCCCCCCCCTCACACCCGCAATCAGCGCCCCTCCAAGAAACGTCGCTCCCCCTCCCCCGCCCCTCCTACGAACCCTCACCCCACACACCAAACTGACCCACTCACCTTGCCCGTCACCACCCCTCCTCCCCCACCCCCCCTCCCCACCATCCTCGAAACCTCCGTCGACCACATGGATTCCTCCTCCACCCCCCTCACACACCCCGCCACAGCCTCCTCACACCCAACCGGCATTGACCCCCCACCTCCTCCCTCCCCCCAACGCACAGACTCCACCCCCAACATGACACCACCCCCCTACAACTCCTCCCCCCCTCCCTCCCCCTCGCCGACCCCATGGACTCCTCCCCTAAGACACGCACATCTACAGACCCCGCCCTCAAACCTGCCCCACCGTCCGGTGTCCTAAAGCAAACACGCCACACCGTCAGAAAGACCCCCCACTCACCCCCACACCGCCGCAACCCCCATGACCCCCAGACCTACACACGCCTCACACACTCCCCTTCCCCACAACCCACCCCCAACTCCAACCACCGGACCCCCGACCTCCCGTCCAGCACACACCCCTCACACCTCCCCCTACCTGCCTCATCCCCTGCAACCTCAGACTTCGAGCTCGAAGACCTCCCTGACGAAGACCTGCACACAGCGGACGCCCATGAGAAGCACCTCCCCTCCCCTGGACCTCCCATCCCTCCATCCGATGTCCACTCGGCCGCTAGGGCCAGCCCCCATCCCTAACTCCACTACAGACGGGCCAGCAGGCCCGGAGGTTCGACCCCATGCCCCCCTCCCACGCCCCCCCCATGATATCCGTACTCATGGTGTAACCAACCCACTCGGGGCCTCACTTCCGTCACACTTCACACCCGATACCTGCACCATCAAACTACACAACTACCTGTTTGACCTTAACCTTGAACACAGCCTCCCCACCCCCATCGGCCACCTCGACTCCTCGGCCGTGCTCTCCTTCCAATGGGGACACTACCAAGACCTCTCAAACCTCTACTGCATTGCCACCTCCCTTGCCAAACTCCACTCTACCTCCTCCAACAACTACACTGTTATCACAAACACCGAAGTAGACACCTTCCATAACCATCACACATACCCCAGCCAGTGGACCAACCTCTCAAACAGAGGCGTACCCCCGCGCCCGGGCACACCCCACAACTCCCTCCTTGTCCTCACTTGGCAGCACTCCCATTTCGGCCTCCTCCACGTGACACACGACTCTGCCACTTGGGTGGACTCCCTCCACCACCCCCCCCCGTCCCTTCTTACCCGCTCCCTCTCACTCCTCGCCTCCTGGAACTCGTCTCCCTCCCCCCAACTCCTCACTCCTCGCCTTCTCAACCCACCTCGACAAAACGACTCACCTCGGGCGTGGTCCTGTGGAACCCACGTCCTCCTTCACACATACTTTATACTCACGGCACCTGCTGACCATGCTTACGACCCCCCTCATTTCGACCCCAAACACACAGTCTACTCCCTCCACTCTCTTCTGTGGCACCACATCTTCCGCTCCACTCCCCTCCCTGTTGGTCGCTCCCACCTCCTTAACACCCTCCACCCCCATCAGCCCTCCCTCTCCCCCGAGCCCCCACACCCCCCCAAACCCTCCCCACCAACCTCTCCTCTCCCTCATTCCACCCCCCTCCGCCCCTAGCCAACCCACCCTCCCCCACACCACACCCCCAAACCCGCCCCAACCCCTCACCCCCCCACCCCCCCATCACGCCGCAAAACTCCCCTTCCAACGAACCCCCCCTACCCCCCCATCCCTCAACCCCCACCACCTCTCCCACATCATATACCACAACCTCTACACCTCATTAACCTCAACACCAGGGGGCTACACACATCCATCATGGACGTGGAACACCTCGCGACCACCCACAGCCATGATGTCCTCATCCTTACGGAAACTAAACACGACACCCACAAATCCAGGTGGCGTGTCGCCCTCCCACAATACCTGCTCAAAAGCTCCAGACCCTGCTACTCATTTGTGCCCCTACCCAACGCAGGCGTTCTCTTCGCGGTCCGAAGGGAATCGTTCCACTCTGCCACTGTCCTCTCCCCACCCTCCCACCTCCTCCCACATATCGCAGGACTGAAACTCGTTCCTCACTCAGGCAACCCTTACCTCCTCCTCGGAGCCTACATGCCACAGCTCCACAGCCCCCAAACAACACGCTTATACGCGGAGGTCGCGGCGTGGGGCCTCCGCCTGATGGACGACTACCCAACACACCGCGTCCTCTGGGGCGGCGACTTCCAAACGACCACCACACAAGGTACAGGCAACCCCGCCCTCACCTCCTTACTCGAATCACACCTCCGACCCCTCCACCCCCCTCCCCACCTTTCCCCGTAGCGGAAACTGCCTTGACCACTGGCTCACCCCTCCCCCCGCCCCCCTCAGCCTCAACCCGCCTGCATGCTCGACTTTCACCTCTCCCTCACACTTCTCCGATCACTCAGCGATACACCTAGTTATCCCTGCCCCCTCCTCCCTAATAGCTCGTCCACCCTCGGCCCACGACCCGCCTCGCACTCACCACACCACCCGCAAACTCACCTTCAAGCTCCCACTACAACCGCACCACATTACATCATACCAGCATAGCACACCCTCCCTTATCAAACACACGGCCTCTCTCCACGCAGAGATTCTCAATACACCCCCTTCCGAGGCCTCTCCCGATACTCTCGACACCCTAGCCTCGAAATTTACCGCTCTACTCTCCCAACATATGGACCACGCAGCCACCATTTGGCCCCTCCTACCCCCGAAGAAACCCCGCCCCACTACCTTGACCATTAACCCCACCTGGCTCTCTAAAAAAACACGCAACCTCATTATTAAACTCCGCAAATGTAGCACCAACGGTGGCCCCCTACCCCTAGCCCAAACCCTCCTGCAAACCTCTGACTATCTTTCCCCTACCGATATCCATCAACGATGCCAGGCACGCGTACGCCTTCTACTCCGAACAACCACCACAGATATACTCCAAAAGATTAAAACCCGCACCAACACTGCCTACGACGCCTCTCCAAAATCCTCCCACCGCCGCTTAAAAATTAAAAGCGGCCTCCTCCCCGCGACCACAGCAACTTCAACTCTCCACCGCATTACCAAGCCCGATAAAACCACAGCATCCTCCCCCTCAGCCGTCATTAAGGCGGTCCACTCCCACTTCACCACCGAACTCACGCGAGCCACCCCGCCCGACCTACAAGTACCCCCCTGGGAACACCCCGACAACCCTGACAACTTCACCATCGAACCCCGAGGGGACCCCACACTCACTCTCGCCGACATGATTACCCGCGATACATTCGATAAAACCCTCAACTCGCTAGGCACAGGCAAAGCCCCCGGCCCCGACGGTATCCCCAACGAAATTCTCAAGTTCTTACCCCCGGAGACCCGCTCCGCCCTCTACTCTCTCCTATCATTACTCGCCCACAAATCCTACACACCCCCTGAATGGTGCCATAGCACAACATGCCTACTACATAAAAAAGGTGACCCCACCCTCCTTGACAACTACCGCCCCATCGCCCTCATGAATAACCTTCTTAAGCTATGGACCGCACTAATCAAAGACGCAGGCTCGAAATACGCCGAAACCCACGGCATCCTCAGCGACCAACAAGACGGCTTCCGACAACAACGCAGTATCCACGACGCCCTCTCCTCCATAATTATGGCCATGGAGGACGCTAAACTCCACAAAAAAGACATCTACGTCATGTACGCGGACTTCAAGGGCGCCTTCAACGCAGCAGACCACCGCATCATGTTCAAACACATGAGACAACTCGGTATGCCCTCCACTTTTGTAGATACATGCGAACACCTCTACGGAGTCTCATCCACAGACTACGTTACCCCATACGGTCCCACCCCCTCCATAGACATAAATCGAGGTACCCTACAGGGCGACACCCTCTCCCCGTTCCTATTTACCCTATTCCTTGAACCCTTTCTCCGCTGGCTCACTGTGGGTAGCCGGGGCTATCGCCCAGGACCCCCCGCCACTAACGTCGACCCAACAGAACCCACAGCCACATTCCCCGGGCACGGATTCGCCGACGACCTCAGCCTAGCCACGGGTACGACTCCGAACATGGCCATCCAACTAAGGAAACTCTCCCTCTTCAGCGCCTACACAGGTATGACCGTCAACATCCGAAAATGCTGCATTACCGGAGCCCTTTGGCGCACAGGCAACGCCCTCTCCCTTGCCAACATCACCCTCCTCACATCCCGCCTCCAAACACAGTTCATCACCATCAACTCCACCCCGGCACCCATCCCTCCATAGGCCCCTCGGACACTTACCGCGTCCTTGGGGTCGAACTCAACACCTCCCTCACCTTCACTAAACACTGGCACGAACTAAAACGCACTACCACATCCCTCATCAACGCCCTCTCCTCCTCCCTACTAACCCAGTCCCGCAGAATTCGCGTCATCCGCGGACTCCTACTCGGAAAACACTTTACCCTCCAACTCGGCCTCTTCAGCGACTCCCAATTGGACACCCTCGAAGGCCAAATCTGCCGCGCCCTCCGCTCCGCCGTCTCCTCAGTACGTAACCTCCCCCGCACCGCCCTCCACCGGCCCACCTCCGACCTCGGCTATGGCCTCCCCTCCCTCAAAGCACATGCCGCACAACTCACTGTCTGCCACCTCCACAAAATCCTGAACTCCCCCGGTTATAGGGGCCACATGGCCAGAGCCCACATACACAACATCTCCACAACATACTCCCACTGGCCCACTGAATCGATAATGTCAGGCAGTCTATCCCCCCCCACGCTCAGATGCCTAGTGCGCGCCCAACGCGACGCCGGAACCATGTTTCACAACACCCCCCCCCTCTCCCTCACCAACCCCATTGCCTCCACACTCCGCACCCATTTCACCAACCAGGACGCCGCGCTCCTCACATCACTCAGAGACAGAGCCACACATATCACAGACCCACACACATACAAACAAGCATACCACGAATTCTCACCCCGCAAGACACACACCTCCCTCCTTCCCCGTCTTAACCCCCTCTGGCAAAATCACATAACCGAATGGTCACAAGTCCTCCTCCGCGCCACCCCTTCCTCCTTCATCCTCAAATCCTGCCAGTCCATCACCAAACTCACGGGGTCCAACACCTCCCTCTCTATCCCAATTCGCCTTCTCGCCGCAGTCCTCACCGAACCCACCGACACTGTCCACAACCGCCTCCCCGTCACAAACCTCAACCCCAAACAAGCATCCCCCCCCACCACTCTCCACCCCTCATGGGTTCCCCTCCTCACATCACACCTCCCCCCCCCTCCTCACACTCTCTCCCCCTTCACCCACTCCTCCCGCACCAACACCTACACCCCCACTGCACCCATCACGCACATAGACACAGAATACCTCACACCCTCAGACCACCATTTCCCCCCCTGCGACGTAACGCGAATCATCTCCAAACACAAGGACACAGAATACGGACAAACCCAATACATGGTCGAATGGGCCCCGGAACACCTCACGGAATGGGATATACAACTTCAACTGGACGACGGATTCCGACTCATCTCTTCCACCCCCACCTCGGTAAACCTACCCACCCCCACCCCCGCCGACTGCTCCATATGTCACAACCCTCTGCACTTAGAACCCACCTCCACCTGCAGCACATGCCCGCACTTTGCCGTCCATTCCCAATGCCGCCCCGCCTTAGGCCCCGCCTCATGGCAATGCGACTGGTGCGCTCGCGGCAAACAACACGACCTCACCCGCCTCCACGAAGTCCAGTGGGCGCCCTGCCTTCAACTACACGACACCATCAGTGAGACCCCCTCCGGCCCCACCGCCCTCACCGCATTTAACTCCGGCTTTGTCCCCTCCACCACACCCATCCTGCCAGAACCTGGACCCCCACCTTGGACACACCGCCTTATCACATTCAACCACAACCCCATCAACCCTGACCTCGACATGCTCCCCACCGGTAAATTCACCATCCACACACACCCCTCACTTCACGATACCACGATACTCTGCACTCCCGACGGCCGCGCAGTCACCACCCTTAACGGCCCCCGCGTCCGCCACCTATACCAACTATTCCGCCCCGACCTCTCCGACCATACATTCGAAGAGGAGGTCTACAACCTCCTCACTCGACTAGGCTCCCGCTCTGAAATCCACTCTCCTACACCCGCCACCACCACCCGCAACAGATGGGCCACCAGAGAAGACCTCCTCTCGGCTCTCCGTCACACATTCCACATCCAGACAGAACTCTACTCAGACCCCCTCAATAAATCACTCCACTCGCACACCTACCACTCACTCTACCCCGAAGACATAGTCTTCTCATCCAGCGGCAGTAATGCCCCACACACATGGCAAGGCACCAACATAGCCAACCCCGAATACGACCACGAATGCATGCGCCGAGCCATGGAACATGCAATCACCAGCGCACACCGCACAGCCTCACACACCCCCAGCGCTACCATCCTCATACTCCCCCGCTGGGAACACACACCATACCGCCACTCCAAGTATATCAACTCCCCCTACACACATCACCTATACACCCTTCCCAACGACGCGAACACCTTCTTACCCCCATACCAACACACAGGCCACCCCACCCCTACCCCTTTCGGCACACGCTGGATGGTCGACATCTACCTCGTCGCTAACTCCCTCGCACTTCCCTCCCTACCCTCACACACAGCCATGACCGCACTCCACAACACCCTCGAGTCCATATACGACACACACCTCCCAAACCCCACCATCACCATCCCACCTCCACACCTCACCAACTCCTACTCACCTCACTCCGCAGGCATATACCATTTCCCCCCCAACCCCACTCACCCCCTTACCTACCCCCTCCCAGAACGCACACGACTAACATACTCCCCCACCAGAGGAACTCTTGCTTGGAACTGGCAGGACTTCGTATACACGGACGGCTCGAAAAAAGGAGGCAGCTCCCCTCTCGGGGCGGCAGCCACCCACCCAGCCTCGGACACCAACGTCAAAATCCTGGTGACCTCTACCCCTCCCTCCCATACTATCAATCGAGCCGAACTAGCTGGCATTGACATAGGCCTCCAACTAGGCCATACCCACCTCCTAACTGACAGTGCGTGCTCCCTCCGTCTCATACAAGGATACCTTAACTGCCCCTCCGCTTACAAGCACAACATCCACCGCGACACACTCCTCTCCATCACACGCACCATCATAACCCGCTGCAACGCAGGCATCCGCACACATCTCGGAAAAATTAAAGCACACAACCACTCACTCGGCAACGACCTCGCAGACGCACTCGCTAACCAAGTAGCAGATGGTCATCCCCCAAACACCACATACAACACAGGCTCGGACGTGTCCATTGGTCACTGGACCTGGCCTTACACCCTCATACCACAGACTCAAGGGGAACCCATACCCTACATATACACAAACCTCAAAGCCGACGCACACACCCACAGCTGCAAGCACACACTTACACCCCTCTCACAAACATCCAAACACGGCGCCCTCCTCGCCCGCGCCGCGGCAGACGGCGCCGACTTCACCTTCCACAAAAAACTCACAACACTCACCAACACCCAATTCACCCACAAACAAGAATTCATATGGGGCGTCCACAACACCCGCCTCCTCACACACAACCCCACCATGCGCTGTCCCATGTGTGGACAATTCACCAGCAACGGCCACATGGCCGGTAACTGCCCATCCATGTCTGGCCTAAGACAGAACCGTCACAACAGCGCGCTCCAACTCCTACTATCCCTCCTGGAACGCCACAACGGAGGTCGCTGGGAGACAATCACTGCAGACTTCGGTAACAAACCCATCAAGTCTTTCACCCGCCCCACCCCCACTCACACCCCTCTTGACTGTCACCCCCCACACCCCACCCACATGCCCACCCGCCTTGTTGATGCAGACGAAGGTCTCTCACCCGACTCCCTAACCTCGTGCCCCGCAATCCTCCCCCCCGAAATCCTCCCGCCTGCACTCCGTCCCTCGGCGCACAAACCCGATTTCATACGCCTCCTCGAACCTCGCTTCGTCGGTCACAACAACGGCCGCCGCCGATACTCATCTATCAAGAAAATACAGATAGGGGAGTGGAAGTACTGCACCGACCACAACCTCTCACACACAGCTCGCTTGATTAGGGACAAATACACACCCCTCGCAAATGCCATCCGAAACCACTGGCCAGGTACCGAAGTCGACATCCTACCCATAGTCATGAGCCGCATGGGCACACCGCACTCATCCACCATAACAAGTCTCACCTCTCTCCTCACCCTCCGCACCGACCCTCCCGACAAACTCATCACCAAAGCACGACTCGACACATCTCGCATCCTTTCCACACTCCATGAACACACCGTCCAATGGCTGCATTATCTCCTCCTAGTCTACCGCACCAAATCACGCACGACCACTCGCCGAGCCTCCGCATAACGCACCTCCCCAAGCCATTACTGCACACCACTTTTAAACCGCTTCAGACCCTCCCCGGGGGGGAGTAAAACCCCCGACCACACTTGGAGAGGTTGGAAATAGGTGGTTCACGGTCTAGCCCTGACTTGTAAGTTCCCTGCATGGCATAGTTGGGAGGGCCCAGAGACAACAGCCGACGCATCCGGCTTTTTGAAAAACCGGCGCATACGGTACATGTTGTAAACAATTTCAATTTCAATTTCAATTTACCCTTGTTTTGGGATGGCGAGGTTCCGTCAGATCGAGAAATACGACGGAAGTCCCAGCTGCTGTTTGAAGACGCGCAGTTAAATTTACTGATTGTTAACGCGTTGCAGCTGAGCCCTGAGTTCGCTAATCTCATTCGCGAGGGGTTCTCACAAGACTCGTTTTATGGGGACGAGGGTGAGTGGACGAAAGACAGCCGGATGGAAGCCAAAGACGGATACTTTTGGCGCCTCAATCGCCTCTGTATACCACAGAACTCTGAGCTCCGACTGAGATTGATCACAGAGCTGCACGAAAGCTCGTCAACTGGTCATAGAGGAGTTGCTAGCACTCTTGCTAAAGCACTCGACAGATTCTGGTGGAAACGAATTCGCCAAGATGTGAAAGATTTCTGTGAACGCTGCGTCGTATGCCGACGAGCAAAGATTCGACCGCAGATGGCTGCGACTCTTTACCCACTGCCTGTTCCACCCAGACCATGGCACACAATTGGTCTTGACTACTTGACACACTTGCCTGAGAGCAACGGCTTTAACAATGTGCTGATTGTAGTAGACCATCTAACTCGAATGGCCCATTTTCTGCCATGTACAGAGTCGATTACTGCCGAAGAAACTGCAACTTTGTTTTTACAGGGAGTCTACCGCTTACATGGACTGCCCCGTGTGCTGATCAGCGACCGCGACCCGAAATTCGTCAGTGCCTTCTGGCAGACACTTTGGAGACGCCTCGGAACGCGTCTGAACATGTCTTCTAGTCGACATCCAGAAACGGACGGGTTGACAGAGCGCGTAAACAACACGTTTCAGCACCTTCTTCGTTGCTTCTGTTGCTATGACGGCTCTGATTAAACGACAATACTACCGCAAGTGGAATTCGCGTACAACGCTTCGCGTGCACTCGGAATTGAGCACACACCGTTCGAGGCTAACTTTGGGTTCTCTCTTGAGGAGCCTCCTGACATGCTATTCAGCATGCGACCGTCGATTTCACTTTCGCAAGACGCAACAGAACGGTTGAGATTGTTATAGGAAGTACACACCCTGGTACGCTCAGTGTTACAGCTACACAAGGATGAGATGCAGGCGCGCACAAAACCGTCTACAGCGCCACACTTCGCTAAAGGAGACAAGGTGTCAGTCGTCACATCAAACCTTTTTCTGCGAGGACAACCGAACCTGAAACTCAGAGAAAGACAGCTCGGCCCTTTTCCAGTGGAGGAGCAGATTGGGAAACACAGTTACAGGTTGAAACTTCCAGCGACAATACGCTTACACCCTCTGTTCCATTTTAACAACTTGCGACCCAGCTCTACCGCTCCACTACGACCAGCTGTCCCAGTAACTGTACCCGAAGGAGACGACGAGGAGTTTGATGTCTCGCACATCTCTGCTGTGTGCATCAAGTCGCTACCTGGGCGACGAGGCAAATATCTGCTCTTCATGACGCACTTCAGTGATGACGACATTCCACATGTCTGGCACCGGTTGAACGAGGTGCACCGGACGATCGCATTACAAGAATTCTTGGAGACGCCCCAATGGCACAAGTTTGCCAAGACTCAGGCGTACACCGATTACATGCACGCTTACCCAGCGCGCATTCATGAGTCCCAATAACTGCTTCAGTAAAGGAGCCAAGAACCACGAAGGTCTGCCTCGCGGCGGCCTCACTGATCTGTCAAGAGGGGGAGGGTACGAGTGTGACGAGTACAGTCATGTAACAATACATTGCAGGACATTGTACTAGTACTCGTTACGGATTCCAATTCGTGCTTTTCCACAGGATGGACGTATAAACGTGGGTACGTCGCTACTGCAATATTGTAAGGGTGCTGATGCTACAGTACGACCAGTACCTCCCGGTACGTACAGATATGCATAATTAATCTAACTAGCCAGATGACGCGCCAAAGCGAGCTCTTCGATGCAGAAGGAGCCGCGTCGTGAAACCCAATGCTAGGCATGCCGCGTCTCGAGACAGATGACGACGGTCAGACAGCCCTAACGCCTGACACGTAAGCGTAGCTTGCAGGCGTAAGTAATCTGGGCAGAAACCTATTTAAGCCCAGTGCAGTAGAGGGAGGTGACAGAACCATTTAACAATTCCATTGTTCACTTACAACATATACTGCCTAAGTACAGCAGTGAAACATCTTTCACCATTGTCTCTCGACAACATCATTTTGCCATCTTGCAACGATAGAACTAGACAGACTAGAACATATTTGTGCTAGCGTTTAGCTTTTAGAGGCTAACCGCCACACAAAACTATGTCTCGCAACACTCGATACGGTGGAGATGCTTCGGTCTACACCGCTTACTCTTGGTTTAGTGACGGCCCTTGCGGAAACCATCTCCGAGGTTCGTGGCGCACTCGGGGTTGGCGTTGAGGTTCTCACAGATCCCACGATGTTAGTTCAACTCCCCAACGGTAACGACGGCCTCCCCGCGGATGTGGGTGTCCCGCACTATCACGGCATCCGAGGCTCAAAACATGCTCTTGATGCCGTAGTTTCCGGTTTGTTCGGCGTTTCTAGCCCCCCGTCTCCCGAAGTCGCTCTACGCCGTCCCGAGAAGACCAAGTTCGAGAAGTACTTGGAGGGGATGAGGAGTCTCCCCGACATCCAGCTCATTCCCTTTGCAGTCACGGAATTTGGTACTCTCGGCGGCCACGCCACGGCTTTCTTGACGGAGCTGGCCAAGCAGGCAGCCGCCTCCAAAGGGATGAATGTGGGCAAGTTGTTGGCTCACCGAAAGGTCTCTCTCGCCGTCCATTTGGCTCACGCGGACAACGTCTTGCGCGGTTTGTCCGCCGCCGGAAACGGTGTGGAGACCGCTTTTTTCTCGGCTGGGATGCCTTCTCATGCCACGGCGCTCTTCACCCGCGCCATGGGCCGCAAGAGTCCCCGTGCTTCCTCGAGCGGCGCGTGAGGCGCCGCTTGTCGCCTCCACGTGTTGCACTCTCGGCTTTGCCTAGGGGTTTCCTTAGTTTGATGTGCTAGGTTTGTGCACAACGCAGTGCTTCCTTTTGCCGTGCTTTGGATTCCGTTATCCTCTTGTCAATCTTGCCCTTTTGTTTCCCCTTTCTTTTTCCCTGTCTGTGCTCAGGTTGCTCTCAATCTAGTAAGTATACAAAACCATCTCAAATAACTTAAAATGTCCCCGTACCCTTCTTCCGATACACTACTACTACAGTATGTACATATGTGTACTGTATGTATGTAGCAGTGTACGCTACTGTGTGTACTAGCTACCTGTACGTCGCTTGATATGGGGCGGAAAAACTACATCGGTATACCTGTAGTGGTCTCCGCTGCTTTTTCTTGTAAGAGTATTTATATCGGGTACCTGTACCTGCTGTATGAGGAAACGGACGTGAATATCTGTCATCATCGACGAATGAAAACCGAGTATCTTTCAGGCTCATCTTGAAAATCTGCCGTCCGATGTAGATTGGGTCAACCGTTGGATTTAACAGAAACGGTGCAGAATTGCAAATTGCGCCGGCGGATTGTCTTATGAGCCTATAATTATGAGCTGTTGTCACCTTCCAATTTGTCACGCTCGCAAACCTGGAGAGCTTAACCTGAATCGGAATTCGAGCTCGAAACATTTCCAGATTTCACGTCACGAAGGTTGGCTGAAAAGGCTGTGCGGGTGACGCCGGAGACAGCGACCGGCACCTCCTCCGTTGCTGTAGGCCGTCGTTTTCGCGGTTCATTGATGCGCTGCCTCCGCCGCGGCGACTCTGCCCTGAGCGCAGCTTCGCCAGCTGCTCTCAGTAGCAGTCGCATAGCCGGCAGAGCCCCAGCCCACAGAAACATGCTCGGCCCGCTGAAAGACCGCGCACACCGGCACCCTGCCCAACGACCCACCACGAGAGGTACTCCGCGGAACCCTACAAGAAGCTGGCAGCAAGCACGGTTGATGTCTAATAATTCTTGATTACAAAATCGTATTTTGCATATTTGCAGCCAGTGCCAACCCTTCGTAACTCTTTTGCCAGTCATCAGGAGGATTATTGCCAGTGATCTACGCTGTAAGCGTTCAGTGCTTATAGTAGGGTGTCCCCAGCAGGGAGACACGGCCGCGGCACGTGCTGAGTGCTGTTGTGATGCTTGCTTGCAGTGGCGGTGGCCGGTCCCACGGGGGAGCAGGGCTCTGGCTCCTTTAGGGTGGAGGTGCTGGAGCCAGATAGCCCAGCTAAAACAGACAAGGTCCGTGCTCAACTTGAGGCGAGGCTGGATGCGGATGGCGCGCGTGGTGCTCTGCTTGACGAGGGGGGTGCTGTGGGAGAAGCGTGGGCACGAGGGTACGCTTCCCTAACGTGCCGAAGAAACAGTCAGTCGACAATGAGTGAGCTGGGCTGATTTCTGGTGGGTAGTGGGGAGACTGATTTCTGCTGCGTCTCATCAGACGCTGGCTGCTGGCGCTCCTGGTGCTGCAGTCCACCTCGTCCGTGGTGCTGGACAGCTATCAGCAGCTGTTGAAGGAGCATCTGGTGGTCACTCTGTTCCTGACGATGCTGGTTGGCGCGGGTGGAAACGCAGGCAATCAGTCAGCAATTAAGGTCATCCGGGGGATGGTAAGTTTTGCAGTAACGCTGTCCCAGAAAACACTCACATGCACATGAGTATTCGACCTGTTTCTTAATGAACAAGACTTTGTGCTTCAACTAACTCGCTCGCCTGCGTATTACGAACCCAGGCAACTGGGAGCATCAAACCCAATGCAAAATCATTGCGAAAAGTGTTAGGGCAGCAAATCGCGGTCGGGGGGATGCTTGGGGGAGGCCTGGCCGCAGGCGGATGGTTGCGGGTTTACCTCACAAACGGCGACACTTGGAACGCCAACGCCATCTCATTCTCGCTGCTCTGCATTGTGTTCAGCTCAGTGGTGCTCGGAACCTCGCTTCCGTTTGGTCTGGTCAAGATGGGGGTGGACCCCGCGAATGCAGGTACAACCATCCAGGTGCTGATGGACATCCTGGGGGTGCTCATCACCTGCGTCACCTGTCACTTCGTGTTAGACCAGCTAGCCGCATCGCTGTAGCTGTGGAGCGTCTCGGCATTTGAAGCATTGCTGGGGACAGGGGTGCATGTATGACGCATGCTGATCTCATAAACTGATTGTATCGGTACGGAGGAAACACGCGGGGCGTGAATAGAGAAGGCGAATTACGAAGGGACTGTAATTGTATCACTGTACCAGAGACACAACTAAGTTGGATTGCGTTTTTTATGTATGTACATGTTGGTCGCACGTGGGAGGAGGTTGGCTTGTTGGGGGAGCTGCTTTGTGGCCACTCCCACTCCCCTGATGTCGACTTGACTGTGGAAGGAGAGGTGACCTGGGGTGCATGCTCGTGCAAGGATCCTTCTCGCGTATGCGCCACACAGGCATCCGTCTGACTCTGATTGCCAGGTCCTGCCCAAATAGTTTGAAAGAAGAGAGGGGGGACCTCTTGTGACTCAAGGGAATGTGGTTACGGCGGTTGAGTGTCTTGCAAAACGTCCCAGGGGTAGCATAACACACAGTAGCCTGGACGGTTGCATGTTCACAACCGTAGGAGCATGGATGCATGAAGAGATGCCTATGGGAGATGGTACTGGCATATGTACACAATGGCTTAATAACTTCCGTGAAGCCGGGAGACCACAGGTAAGAATGTTTCTTGGCACCTCCATCACGGCGCATTAGCAGGGCTATGGAAACACACATCGCCAACCAATCATTATATCTCGGCCTGCTTCACCAAATCTGCCCTAGGCGACTGCTGTGTTGAGGAAAAGACGATGCCTCAGGCGCTCAGCGTGTCGTGCATGCAAACCATGCCGCGGCTCGGGAAGTAGGAACCAGCCCACTACTCTCGTCTTCACCAAACAGAGGCGGCAATGATACCTCTGGAATGACGCCGCCCTTTTTCTTGCTTATTTATTGGAATTGATGCATAAATTGCGAGCAGCGGCCGTCGAAACTCTGTTCACTCACTTTCATTCTATCGCCACGTGCAGCGCTCCCAGCACAAACCCCAGGTCGTCACCTCCCTTTCCTGCCCGCCTGTGGCTCATCGCCGCTCAGGTGCGTCAGGTCTTCCTCAGCCGTAGACTTTCCCGAAGAGGACTCGAGCACCACCGCTGCGCGCTCTGCCTTGTCCAAGTCCGCCAGGAGCCCGTCCATCAGGTGCTCCTTCACCTGCCAGACCGCGACAAGCACACCCACAGGGGCGCTCAAACCCAAAACAGAACCAGCCCTAACGGCAAACCATAGACTAGGCATCCCGGAGGGAACTGCAGGGGGCAGCGGGCCCACCATCGGGTCCTGCTCCGCCGCAGCCATCACAGCTGCGCGCGAGTCCTCAAACTTGGCCACCTTCGCCAACGCAGCGCTGAGAGAGAGGAGCGCCTCGGCGTCGTCGGGGCAGCGCTCCACCGCCTAGGTCAGAATGACCCCCCAAACATCAGACTCCAGCACACATATCAATTCTGATGTCAAGCGTGATGAGCTGCAAGACTTAACTATCTGTTCAGGGAATCACACCCTAAAACCTAACACAATCACTAGTCATTGTCCAAAGAATCCGGATCATTCCCTTCCGCATCGAAACTGCACCAAATGAGACAACAGACCCATCTGCGACACACAAACACGCAGTAACGCAGCCACAGCACGACGTAGGATACTTCACTCAGTGCATCAAGGTTTAAAACCCTGATATAAGCCCTAATTATAACTCTAACCGCGATCCTCCAAATAAATCGGCACGCAGAATCAAAACACATGGTCGCACAGGGAGGGGTGCAGTGGCATGCCCACTTTTTGGAGGGCGTCCACCGCGACGTCGTACTCCTCTTGATTGTACAATGCAATGCCGGCGCCAAAGAAAGCTCGCCCCTGCTGCACGCCGTCCTCCTCCAGCTCAACCGACCGAAGGTACGCAGCCTCGCTCTCTCCCCACTGCGGTTAGCCCCAAACGCAGCACCGCCCGTGTAGTGATATTAGCCACCAAATGGCTCACACGGACGGTAATAATCACAACCGCAAAAATAGTACGTGCGAAAAAGATACGCACATAAAAATAATTCAAAATGCGGCGCAAATTAGGATTGCGTCTGTGACTGACCTGCCTATCTTTGGAATGCAACTTTCCCAAGGCAAAGTAGGCGCGCGCGTTCCTGGGTTCGATCTCCAGCAGCTGCTCCACAGTACTGACGGCGCCAGCGATGTCATCCTTCGCGCGCAGCTCCGCGGCGTGCTGGAACAGCTTGCGCACCGCCTCGCTGCGGCTCGCGTCCGCCTGCAGACCTGCTCGAGTTAAAGGGAGACTCGCAATAGGTAAGGTGGAACATATACAGCTATGGAACAAATACAGCAAACGAGCCGAGTGACGCCTGCATCGATCCAAGCCTCTCAAGAAACAGACTGGGAAAGAAAACTATTAGCCGGCTTCAGCTTTTTCGTCCATATCATGCATTCCCAATATTATATGTCAAAGAAAGAAATTCAAGAAAAATGCAAAAAGTTTCAAAGTTAAGGTTGATGTAGTGCACCTCGGTACCGGATGGCAAATGAAGTCTGAAAAAAACCCTAATAGCAATCAAAACAGATGGGGCTTCAAACTGCTCCTATTCTTTTGTTAGCTGAAGTATACGTATTCGGATGAGAAACAATTAAAATAAAATTAGTCTATAAATCTAGGTAGTCAATGCTTAGCCAGCGCAAAACTGATTCGTCGACTGCTCAAGAGTTGATGAGCATAATTGACGGGTTGCTGGGGCTTACTGTCCCTCGCCAACGCAGTTTGTTGCCCTACTGGTGGCAGGCCGAACAGCGGGCCAAGAGCCGCGCGTGTGACGTAGCGCCCAGGACCCGAGCCCTGCGCCAACGCGAAGGAGGCGGAGGAGAGGACGTACAGCAGCAGCGCCTGTGGCGCCTGGAAACCAAACCACAGCATACCCACGCACAGCCACTCCAAAAAGAGGCGCAGCTTAGGGCGAAGCCAGAGCATCACCGACTGCACACACACACACACACACACACACACACACACACACACACACACACACACACACAGTCAGAATCAGTCAATGCCTTTAAACACTATACCCAGACTAAGACAACATACTGCCCCCTGACATTCATGCTCCCTCTCCATCCCCTAAAATCCAAACCAAATGCTGTCCAAACTTTTCCGACATCCCGATACTCTCAAATCCCTCAGATCATTAACAGCTGCTGCTCCTAAGTGTCTGTCGTCTAAGAAATCCATCTTTAGTCTATCGGTCCCATCCGTTTGAGGATGCTCGAGCGGAACGTTCATTTTCCCGTGGGTATCTAAATACATCTAACATCACTCTCCATTCCTTCCAAATATACTCACTTGTCTTCCATGCGTATCTCTGACGGACGTATACTTAATAAGATAAACGAATCAGAACAGTAAATATATGTGCTACTTCGCACTTCGTAAGGTCGCCAGTTCCACGAGTCCTGTCTCCCTTCAGTGCTACACGTCGTCTATTTAATCCCAAAAGAATCCTGCACCCACCCAAACCGCTACGTGCTCCGCCTCAAAACCTAAGAAATGTGCCTCGACACAGTTGAAGTTTTTGCTCAAGCACATAAATTTCTCTTTTATTTTCCTTCACCCCCCAATAATGCACTGAAAAGCCGTTTATGCTATTTTATCGCAATCTTTAACAAATCCGCACATCTTCATATTTCTCAAAGACACCCGCGATTTTGGATGGCCGCCTGATGCTCAACTCATTTCCCCCTTTGCATTGCGTTGTGTCGTCTCCTTAGCCCAGATATACTCGTCACGCCATCTTCCGAATACCACGCTCCCACTCCAATCATGTCGAACAAGAATTAAAAATACTCACCACCCTCATTATCTCTCGTTATTTCGTCTCAACTAAACGTGGCGGTTATCTGGGACCCTGCTGCTCTATCTCTATCGCCATCGGTCCCCCTCTGAGTCCATCTCTCCCAATTGCATAGCCCCAACGCCCCACGCACGCGGGGAACCACGACCCATATAACCCTCTCACATATTTGAAGCAGACTGAAAAGACCCTTTCACTCTCTAGACATACACATTAAGGCTCCAATAAGCAATTGAAAGCGCAGCCGAGGCTGCTTGTTGCCCAACCTCCCTTCCCTTTCGATTGGGCTGTTGAAGCCTGATAATGACACAGACACGGCCCTCTTTGTTCGTTTGGTGGCACATCTACACATTGATCATACTCCTTTGCCTTGTAGACCAATTTCACTACTTCTAATTTCGATGCTGGCCATCAGGAAGGCCACGCTGTATTTCATCCTCGAGCATGCTTCGTGGCATAATCCCCAAACCACCCCAACCGTGGCCTTACCTGCTGGTCGGAGCTGCTCTGCGCGATGGCGGAGCTGTTGACGGCGCCGCCAAAGGAGCGGTGGATGTTGGCGAGGTAGACGGAGAGGACGGCCATGGGGAGCAGTCCGCCCGCGGTGCCCATCGGCGCGGCGTTGTGCATCAGCACCATCGCTGGCTGCGTCAGGTCGCTGAACCACATCAGCCCTGCCCACAACACCACAACCACCGCAGTAGTGCAGCCCCACGTTCAGACGGGGGAATATGTGGACACCTAACTCATAAATCATGCCGTCGAGCAAATGCCATGAAGGCTGGGGCTTCGTTAACTCTAAAAGTATGCGCACTGTTGTGAATCGGAGAGTGAAGCCGCAACGGGCGAATCATATTAAGCACAAACCCTACAGCACAAGCAACTGAAGGTGGCCTGTCTCTCTCTCCATCCAGCTCACCTTCCGTGGCGAAACCCGGCCACTGCTGCACCGCCATGCTACGCACCGCCATCGCATTGGTCGCGAACAAAAGGATTTGAACCGCAGGCACTCCAGGGATCCACCACAGACTGGGCGCCACCGCCTCCGCCCGCAGCGCACTAAACTCCCGCCATGTCGCGCGCAGGTCGGGCTTCCGTCCTGCTACCTCTTCTCTATCCCCTTGCTTCCCTCTCTCCCCTGCTTGACTCTCAATAGTGGCACTGCCTGTTTCACTCAAAACCTGTGCTGGCAATGCCCTCCCCTGATTATGGGCACAGAGGCAGTAAAGGGGTGATAGCCGGTACCCACGCAGGAAGGGAAGCGCCAAGGTTAACATTGTCTCACCTCTGATGATGAGTTGCTGGTATCCACTGCAAAGGAGGTAGACACACTGGCGGCCTTCCCTTGCGCCTGTCCCCACAACTTGAGGTTCCCCTCCAACGACCGCGCCTGTCCAAGAAAACAACCCCAACTCAGCGCGACGGCCCCAAAAGGAGGATGGGAATTATTATGGGCATTGTTTCGAGTGCGAAGGGCAACAGCTGCGGTGAGTTACCTGCTGTAGGCTGAGAGGCACTAGGCTAAGCCGCACGCCGCTACCCAGCAACATCAGCGTCGCCCACCACGGCAGACCCGTCCCCGCATGCAGCGCATCGATCACCCCTATAGCACTCCCTACAATTGGCCCCACCTCACCTGCCGCCTCACCACTAACTGCCACACCAGCTGCCACTGCCGATGCTGCTGCGGGCGATGTGCTCAGCTCCTCACTCAGACCTCCACCGCCGCTCATTACATCACCGCCTGCGCTCAGTTCTACTCCTCCGCTGCCACGGCCATCACCTTCTGCAGACCTGATACCCCCACTGCCCTCCTCCCCGTCCACATCCGCTTTCCTCTTCCAGAACACCCACCCGCTGGCCGCACGCACGCTGTGCGCCTGCAACACACATCCATACACGCCCTCGCTCACTACCTCATACACACACACTCTCTCTCTCTCTCTCTCTCGCTCGCTCTCTCACACACACTCACACAGACATTTTGACACACACAGACGCACACTTAATTCCTCTCCCTTTCACACATACAGACACCCACATCGAGACACAAAGACATACACAGAGACAGGCACACACACCTACACACAAACACACACACACACACACACACACACACACACACACACACACACAAATCTGCATTACCACACGCCACATGCCATTCCCCAGCAACTGAAACACCGGATGAGCTATGACGACGAGAAAGATAAAACATGGAAGAAAGAAGAGGAAGTGAGAAACGGGAAATTTGGGTTAAATGAATGGACCGACAGTCGGATGGATGACGAGTGCCCTCCTCAGCGCTCACCTGCCAACTGGAAGAGGTGGCACAGGAGTCAGGCAACTCTCTGTTTGGGGCAACAACACGAAGATGTCAGAAATATATAGCGCTGTTTCTCTCTCTCTGTCTGTCTCTCTCTCTCTCTCTCTCTCTCTCTCTCTCTCTCTCTCTCTCTCCCTACCCCCCCCCCCCCCCCCCACCCCCCTCTCTCTCCCCCTCTATTGTAGCGTGAAAGGAAAAAAAGGCAGAAAATAGAGGAGGCGCTAAGGCGGTGTCCGAGGAGAAGGCACGGTCACCTTGATATCGAAAGTGGTGTAACTCGTTCGCCGCCGATAGTGCGAGCGGAGGAAAAGACCGCCGCCGCGCCGCGCACCACCACGCCTGAAAGGCGGACGAGACCGGCCATGCCACAAGTCCGATGAGCGCGCCTTGATCTCGGGCGTCCGGGGAAGCCGTCGACTTCTGTGACACAGTAGAGTGCTGTTGGCTATTGGACTACTATTGGCTAATGTCGTTGGTCACTTAAGTGCCTGTGCCTGTTTCGTCTTTGCAGTTGTGATGGGAAGAGAGCGTTCAACACTGGCCGGGCAGCGACACGCACGGCACTCCTAGGGTATTTGTACACTCCTCCATAAAAGTCCGGGCAAGATTTCGCACCTGCGCATGTAGAATAAAATGCAATCATACGTCGATTTTATTGACAAATATCCTGAAATCCCAGGCAATGCTTTTGCGCGCAAAATGGAATGCACCGACAACTGCGAGGGGCGAGTTCAAACACTGCCGGGCACGTGTACTTGGGGTTATCGCGCCCGCACCCGTGCGGCACGCTCTTTCAAACAGTCGCCGTGCTGTGAACAACGCCGCAATATGAACGATGATGCGACGGTCGCGCAAATATAATGCATAGGCGACGGAGGGAGGAGGTGTTGGGCAGGCCGCTGTGGGGAAAACGCAAAAAATCGCGTATGTAGACTTACCACCGATATGCGCACAACCCAAGGGCAAGCCGCTTTCGGCCACAATATTCAAGCGATCATAACTAACGCAGATATGGTCAAAAGTTTTTATAACAGGTACCGTTGGACGCGTCTTTTCAATGCGCGTCGAACGCACCTACTGCGGAGTTGCTAATCCCACAAATCGATTTGTTATGAATTATGTTAATTTACAAATTATTCCGGCACAATTGAGCCGCAGTGCCAAGCAACACCCATCGAAGTCGGCTCACCTCCTGAGACGATTTGTTCGGGGTTTGTCGATATATGTTTACCAATATTTCATTCCTATTTACCTCCGAGCCTAATTCCCGACGCGTGCCACGCGTGGGGCGGGTGTGGTTGGCACAAGCACATACCCAAGCATTCCAAACACCACCGTCAACGTGATGCGTCCTTAACGGCCAAGTTGGAACTCGCCCTTCCCGTAAGCCAATCGCCCTCGCATATTTACAGCGTGCAGTGTTTATCCAAACCTGCGTCATGTGCGTTTTTGCTCGCTTGCTTTCCAAAACATCACCCGTGCCAGCGGCGTGAACTTCCGTGCTTTATTCACACACCCGCAAACCAAACCTCGCGCATTGACCACGGCACCCACGCCTCCAAACCCCCTCCAAAAAGCCCCCAAAATACGGTTATGTGGAACACAGAGAAGTATGCAGCTTGGTATGAGCGCTTGAGCAATGCCCAAGCGTGGCGCTCAGAATGACGTGTGTAGTTCAGACAATTTCCCGGGAGTTTATGGGCTTAATTCGACAAACTCCACCGACAACACCCGCTTTAAGCTGAGGTCTAACCACCCCGGATGGTGGCTTACTGCTTGCTTCTCGGCTCTCCTACAATTGGGTGGTACTCGGGTATCGTCGTGCTTGACGTGGTGAGAGGGGAGCGTGTTCTTGACTAGCTTATGCTTAACATAATTCATGTCCGGACTTCTGTGGAGGAGTGTAAATATTACGAGTAGCCCGTAGTTGTGCCCTTCGTTCTTTTATTTTTTTAATCCTCCAAATAGGAAAGTATGATTTCTTACAAGAAAAATCGTCCAAATACAGACTCTCTGCAGTCTGTACTTTATAGTCAGATTGGTAAGTCTAGAGGTTTGCAAACCCTACCTGCCATGTGTATGGGATAGTAGCCCCTGCGGTTGGTATCACAGTAAAAAGCGGCGCATCACACCTCAAGGACAACGGCCTTGTACTGGCAGGATGGCGCGACCAACTAACAACCAACACCAACGGCCAGCTCTAGCTAGGCAATAGCTCGCAGCTACCCTTAAGCCGGTGCGATCCCTGAGCACCAACACTCTGTGCTTTCGCGCTCAGCCCGTCAAGGCTTCGCGCGAGCGCAGCCACGACTCTAGTAGTCGTACAAGGTGTCAATACTTTGTTCTTTTCGTTTTGATACGCAGCCGTGCGTCACAAGACACTTCCCCTATGGTTCATGTTACACCGCATTACGATATGCAGCCCGTTGTTACCACGCCTCGACACATCGCCGAGGATGCAATCTCTCAACAACGCGTCATAGAACTAATCCAAACTACATGCGAGACCTATGGACACAGAATTTCGGCGGAGATCAAGGCGAAGTCGTTCGCCTTACTAACCAAGATTCAACACCTCACGAGCCCAACTACACGTTTGAAACAACAACACTCCATTCCCGTTGTTGCAACCAATGCGGCAAAGGGCGGAACGGCGGCCCTTGCGCCCCTATCAACACGTTGAACTACGACCACGACCTTCCCGTGTCCGCCGTCGTCGACTTCACTCCCTTTAGTGAAGCCACCGTTTTCGAACCCAATTCCAAAACTAGGCCGGACGTAGTTGCTACCCGGAGCGTCTCCCTCCTACAGCCTCCCCTCAACAGTGACAACTTCTGCGACATCACAGCCGCCCATGCCGTCGTCACGGTTTCGGTTATGCGCCAGTCTACTTCCGCTCCCCCTCACGAGCGCCCCGCCGTTCTTTGGCGTGGACACCGACATTTCTCTGCCACGAAGTTGAGGCCGCACGCCTACACCCGCTTGCGCACCTGCGTGCGCCCTAACGCGACCTTGCGCCCCCCGGGCGACCTTGATCCATGTAATCGCACAGCTATGGTTTATGTTACACCGCATTCCGATATGCAGCCCGCGGGTACCGCGTCTCGCCACTCCGTCGACGCCACCATCTCTTAGCTACGCGTCACAGAACTAATGCAAACGGCGTACCCGGATTTTGAGCGCAAAATTGCTGCGCGACCCGAGGCACGTTCTTTCGCTTTCCTCGCCCAGCTACGACAACTCACACACCTGACTACACGTTTAAATGCGCAGCAATCCGTTCCTTCTACAACACCCCGTGCTGTAGAGGGTGGTTACATGGAGGCCCTCGTGTCCCCTCACGATTTGCCGAACGACGACACGTTGCACACCGTGCCCGAAGTCGTCCAATGCACCTGCTCCGGTGAGGTCACCCATGTTCTTCAGGACAGCCCCCCGCGCATAGTCTACGACCCTAGCGTCACGACGAAACATGACGATGTCGCACACGCTTGGGAGCACCCGACCCTTGCAACCGCCCCTGAGCGGTACCGAGGTGTAAATAACACACGCCCCCGCCTCTTGCCCGGTGTTGGGCGTACGACGGTCTACCCTAACTCTTTCTCCAGCGCCCCCTAAGTTTCCTTCGGTCTCCCGGCTACCACAAACCCGGGCAAAGCCGGTAGCCTCGCGCCGCCTCTAACACCAAGTGCGCCCGAGTCTAGCCACACAGCCTCCGCCCGACCCCGACCCCGACAGCTCCGAGGTAGTCCGCACAACCCCTCCCGTTTTGCGGCACTCCGGCACCCCTCATGAGTTCGTCGTTTCGCACCGACTCCATATGAGCTCCCTCACCCCACACGGGCGCTCGTTTGGCTACTGCGCCAACCCCGTTGGTACACACACGGCGGAAGGTTGCTACACCGCGGCCCTTACACGGCCGAACGAAGCCCCTAGTGGCGGCACGACGAACAAGGTGCCCCTCCCGGATTTGGCCCACGCCAACGCCAATTCAAATCTATCGTCATCACCATGTCCCCGCCCTCTCTAGCGGACACTCGCTCCACGCCGGACGCCGTGAGTCTACCGGAGCACTCTATAATCGGGCGCTGCCACAAACGCGACCCACCTCCCTTTCGGCCACGACTTGAACTACTCTACATGCGCCCGGTCGTCGGGCGCACGTCGGTCTACCATCACGTCCAATACCGCTTACGTGCTCCACGTGCCCCAGAGACAAGGCCTACCCACTCATTCCGCGACACCTCCTTACGTCCGCGCCCACTCTTGCTTGCGACCAAACGGTACTACGCGCCCTCCTTGCCGTGGCCGACCTCGGCATTTTTACGAAAGCGCGAGCACCACGGCGCTACGGTACAACTGCGCTATAGGACTACCAAGGCTACGTCCTACGCAACCAAACCATATTTTGCTAGTGTCGCTACGATTATCCCCTTGCTAATGACCCCCGCAATATTTCCTGACGCCACTTGCGCCGGCGCCGTGCCCCCCCGTCAGCACTTGGCATGATTTCGCAACGCGCCCGTTGCGCAAGAGCCACGCCACACGCCGCACGCCGCCTACGCCACAAGCCACGGAGCCACAACGCCCCGTCTCTCACCTAATCTCTGTTGTAAGTAATTCCTAATGTAGATTAGTTACAGAGAGCTAATGTATGCTCTGATAGAAGTCCTTATGTACAGGACATCATCTAGAGTGCCTGAGCACGATATCACGAACTAGCGTATAGACAGCTAACAGCTATAGCACCACTCACTTCTCTTGTCTCAGCACCAGCCGTCACCCAAGGCTGGTTGTGTAGCGTACCTGTAACCAGCACACCGCAAGTTACAGTGTCTTCCTTATCGAACCGTGCATACCACGTTCAACAGGTTATGGAGCCCTACAGGGTGCATACAGGTCCAAGCTGGAGTGGGGAAGGGGGGAGCATTGTGAGGGTGAATACCCATACACAGGGTGCACGACAGCATCAGCCGTAACTTAGCGCAGCGGACATATACACCTGCCTGTTATTGCCTCGGCTGTCACTGTGCCCCACACTGGGTGGAGGATACGGAAAAGGTGCTCTGAGACACCCCGGGGCTACAGGCCGAGGGGTCGGTGGGCATCAGGCCGTCTCTTTGTATACCGCCGTTAGGCACAGTTACCGCTAGTGGTTTTTTCCACTGTCCGGTTGGGTACCTGTCTTTTCTTGGAATGGCGCCAAAATCGAAAGCGGCACCTACCGCATCGGCCGCCGACTCGGCTGCCGACTCCGGAACGTGCGACACTCCGTCGGTCGACTCAGCCGGCGATAGTATTCGAATGGTGATGGAGCAGCTACAACTCCTCCACGCGCGTATGGACGACCAGGCCCGGACACAGTCGGAGCTACTCCGTCGGGACGCACTACGCGATCACCCGACCGCTATCGACTCGGGGGGGAACCAACCTGCAGACGGCCCGTATAGGCCTACTGGGGCCTTCGTGCCTGCTCCTGTGCACGACCCAACACATTCTGGGGTAATCGGTCGTCGACACACGATCGACCCGGAATTTGTTGCCATGACGGCTGACTGGGGAAATAACTTCGATAGTGACTCGTTTTCGCGGTCATTTCGTTTGGAAGCTCCGCTAATGCCCAAGACGGGGGAATTTAAAATATGGAAGCGCGACTTTCTGTCGTTCTTATCTATCAAGGGGGCCGCGCTGATTCCTCAGCTGGCTCTGTCCTCCTCCGGTGTTCCCCTGAATCCAATCGCTCAGCGGTTCGCGCACGCCATGCTCGTTCAGTGCTGCAGACATAATAAAGCTGCTGCACAGGCAATCGCCAGTGTTCCAGCTGGACGCCCTGAGTGCGGAACAGCTGCCTGGGAATTGCTGTGCGAGAGACTGGACGCGCAGTCCATATCCCGGACCCTGTCGCTTCTGGACCGTATTATGGTGCGTCAAGCTTCCGGACAGTCTGTCTCTGCGTACGTGCACGCAGTAAAGCAGCACTTTGATGAACTAAACGAGTGCCTGCAACTGAAGGATGGTTCAGCTGCGATTCACCCGCACGTACTCGCTCTGGTCCTGATCCGTGGCCTTTCTAACGTCGGGCAGTATGGGCAGGCTAAACAGTGTGTCATTAATGCCTTTGACACCGACTTTATCTTGTCCGCCGACAAGGTAATGAGCAGCATTATTCATCAGGCGCAGAACCTGGACGCTGACATCTCCAGTCATCCTGACAGTGCTGCTGCGGGACATCCAGTAAATGCCTTCCTTGCGGATCGAAAACGCCAGGGTGGCCGTGGCATCGGCGGTTGGACATCGGACAAGAAGAAGTCCAAGTTTTCCATGAAGTGTGGGGCCTGCGGGGACCCAAATCACGTCTGGTCTACCTGCAAGGCACCAGATGCTGATGTCCTCCGCTGGACACTGGCCAAGCGCAAGCAGATTGCGGAGAAGTACGCCGGACAACCACCTCCCACGGCTCATCTCAGCGACCTACCTGCTGAGGGAGATACTGAAGCGGGGGATGCTGCCGCTGAGGACACACTGGAATATGACATGCAGGACGAGTACGACGACACAGAGGTCGGTACATCCTTTGCCTCTGTTGCTTTTGCGTCCGCTACAGCTTCTGTTGCTGATCTGTCGGATTACTGGGTTGTCGACTCCGCGTGTTCTGTCAACTTAACGTCTTTTCGATCGGATTTTTCGGAATTTCGTCCCTCGACCCGCAACAGCACTGTCGGTGGGGTCGGTGTCACAGTTCAGGGCAGTGGAACCGTTCGCATTCCCATTTGTCTGATTTCTGGTCGAACAGTCTTTCGGCGCGTTCATGCACTCTATACCCCTGATTTGTCATCTCGGTCTGCACAGCGTATCAGTCGTTTACTGAGCGTCAGCTGGATGCAAAAACACTCGGGGTGTGAGTTTTCTTTTCCCACCAACACTGACTCCGGCGTGCTGTTGGTCACCACAGGAATGGGGATGCTGATCCCATCGGGAAATGGACTGTACCTCCTTCCGAGGTCACATGCCTGCGCGGGGCTGCCCTCGCGTGACGTAGACAGTTTTAGACAGAAATCTGTCGCACTTGCTGCTGGATGTGATGCTGCTTTATGGCATAGTCGTATGGGTCATCTGAACATGCAGAGCCTTCAGGCTCAGCACTCCCATAATACGGCATCTGTGCCTGTTATGCCTAGTTCCGTAAATGATCTCTCCTGTGAGTCATGCCACTTGAACAAAGCTGTGTCTGCGCCTAAAAATCGCACAGCCTCACAAAAGCCAGCTGCCCCCCTTCAACATCTGTCATGTGACTTGTGGGGTCCTGTCAGTGTCCCGTCACCTTACGGTCTGAAGTATTGCCTGCTGGTCATTGACCATCACACAAACTTCATGTGGGTTAGGTTTCTGAAATCTAAGGATGAAACATGCGCTAACCTCGAGACAATTCTCCTGGACGCACGGCACACCCATGCCAGATTTCACTCCCAGCACCATGCTTTTGCACCATTTCTGAAATTTGACTCGGACTCGGTGTTCGAAGCGGCGCACACGCAGCTCATGTGCACAAGATTGGGGTTCAGCACCCAGTTCTCTGCCCCATACGCGCATCACATGCTTGGGAAAGCGGAACGTCCGTGGCGCACTCTGCGCGACTGCGCGTCCTCCATGCTTCATGCGATGTCTGTGCCAAATAGCATGTGGTCATGCGCGATCAGCACGGTGGTACATCTCCGTAACCGCACGTACAGTCGTGCTGTTGGTCCATCCGGAGGGGTCCCTCTCACACTTTTGACAGGCGCGATTCCGGATGCGTCTGTCTTTCGAGTGTTTGGGTGTACGGCATTTGCTAAGGTACCAGATAGTCTGCGACGGAAACTTGGACTGAAGGCGTTCCGAGGGGTGATGGTGGGGTACTCACACAACTCACCAGGATATCGTATCTACAACCCTGCAACACGGCGCATCACAACGTCTGTGCATGTCAAGTTTGAGGAACTTGTGCCCGGGTTTGGGTCATCCCACGCCGTCGCCTCGTCGATCGATGTGTGTGCAGATGCAGAGACTGTGACTGTTGCTCCTGCCAGTCATCCACTCACAGACCTGCACATGGATGCAGAGGACACTGTGACTGTGACTGAAGTCGACAGACCCACTCGCCTGCGCGGCCCGCCCGCTCATTTCGAAGACTACGTTGCTCACGTGTCAACTGTACCGCGGGTGTGTGTCACTGACTCATGTGAGACCGACCTGTCTGACCACATGGCCGACATCTATCCTCTTCCAGATCTCTCCATGATGGTAGCTCACCCTCGTCATCAGGGCTCTGAAGGACCAGTGGGAGAGGTCGCCCTAGTGTCTGCGAGCGTCTGTGTTGAACCAACATCCTACAAGGATGCTCTGACTAGTCCACAAGCGGTGGAATGGAAGCAGGCTATGAAATTGGAATTCGACTCACTCACGTCTAATCAGACATGGGATCTCGTTCCCCTGCCTGCTGGACGCCGCGTAGTCAACAGCATGTGGGTTTATAAGGCCAAAACAGACGCTTCCGGTGCAGTCTCTCGGTACAAGGCGCGGTTTGTCGCAAAGGGATGCAGCCAGCGCGAGGGGATTGACTATACGGAGACATTCTCACCCGTCATTCGCCTCGCCAGCCTCCGCGTCTTCTTCAGTATCGCCGCAGCTCGTGATCTAGAACTGGGCGGTCTCGACATCGACACGGCGTTCCTGTACGCGCCAATTAAAGAGGATGTCTACATCAGACAGCCCCTTGGGTTCGATGACGGGACCACCAATGTCTGTCACCTGCGCCGGTGCCTCTACGGCCTGAAGCAGTCCCCCCGGGAATTCAATGAGCTGCTTCGCGACTGGCTCGTCTCTCAGGGATGGCGCCAGCTGATGTCCGATCCGTGCATCTACATCTTTGAGGCAGATGGGGTCTTCGCCATGATTGCCCTCTACGTGGATGACATTCCAGTGGCGTGCAACAACACCGCCTGGCGGGTGGCCTTCACCGCCTTGGTGCGATCTAGGTTTGACATCAAGGACCAGGGCGACCTGTCGGACATCATAGGCATGCACATCACACGGGACAGAGCTGCACGCACCATTAGCCTGGATCAGAGCAAATACGTGCGTGAACTGCTCGACAAGCATGACATGGTGGACTGCAAACCCTCGTGCCTACCCATGGACCCTGGGTTCTTAGCTGCCATCGCCAAACAGACACCGGTACCCCTCACGGGCGCGGACCGGGACATCTACCCGAGCATGCTCGGCAGTCTGCAATACGCCGCCGTTTGCACTAGACCGGACATTTCAACCGCGCTTAGCATTCTGGGCTCAGCGCAGGCAAACCCCACGGTGGCACACATGCAAGCCCTAAAGAAGGTGCTACGCTACCTCAAAGGGTCTCCCAGCATGAGCCTGACGTTGGGGGGGGGTGCGGACAACACTCTCCAACTGACAGGCTTTGCAGATGCAGACTGGGGGAATGACTGTGAGACACGCCGTTCACGCTCGGGTTTCATGTTTACACTGGGCAGAGGTGCGGTCAGCTACAAGTCGAGGAAACAGTCCTGCGTCGCACAGTCAACATGCGAGGCAGAGTACTACTCCGCAGCGGACGCAACCAAGGAGGCCATTCATATTCGACAGATGCTTTCGGAAATCTTCAGTCAACCTGCCAGCGGGACGACCACCATCTGGGAAGACAACCAGAGCTGCATTGCCTACTCGCAGAATGCACTGGTGAGCGAGAAGACCAAGCACATCGACCTGAAGTATCACTTCGTGAAGGACCACGTGCAGCTGGGGACTATCAAACTACGGTACCTACCCACAGGTAACATGGTTGCTGACATGCTGACCAAGCCACTGCCTGGACCTGCACTCGTGAAACACAGGAGCGCCATCCTGGGGACATCCGGACCCATGCAGCGACACACATCGTAGAGGGAATTATGTAATCACTTACATCTGGTTACAAGACACACCTTAGCTATCTTGAGGGGGAGTGTTGTAAGTAATTCCTAATGTAGATTAGTTACAGAGAGCTAATGTATGCTCTGATAGAAGTCCTTATGTACAGGACATCATCTAGAGTGCCTGAGCACGATATCACGAACTAGCGTATAGACAGCTAACAGCTATAGCACCACTCACTTCTCTTGTCTCAGCACCAGCCGTCACCCAAGGCTGGTTGTGTAGCGTACCTGTAACCAGCACACCGCAAGTTACAGTGTCTTCCTTATCGAACCGTGCATACCACGTTCAACAATCTCGGCTACCAAGTCCACAACATACCCCATGACGTGCCACCCACGCCGGTTTTCAGCTCACGCCGGACTCCACCGGCGCTATAGTGGACACACCACTGCCGAGTCCCTAGCGACACGCTATTGGCCGCCCTCAACTGGCCTAACCGTCCGCGCAAGCCCGACGCCGCACAGCAAGCGGCCACCATCCGCCCCGGATATGGAAGCGCCGGCCTAAGGAATGCGTCCCCCCACGGGCTACGCCATCCCCGGCGACGGCATGCTGGAACACCGCAGCTCCGCCGGAAAATCAGCACGACTCGATCCGCTCACGCGCTATTTTCGACATGCCACGTACATTCCATACTATCACTAACTACTACAAGCTGCGACGAGCTTCGGCCACCGTCAGCTCACGAGCACACATCCGCCCTAGTACGCAACCACCATCTCGCCGGTCCGCGTTCGACAACCACGTCGATCACACCTGCGAGCCGACTCTAGAGAGCGCTAACCTGCTGCGGGCTACTCCTTGAAGCGTCCTGCCGCACTCGCCATGGCGGGACTCGTACGACCCCGCATCGCCCCCTCCCGGCTCGCCTTCCACACAACTTGGCTCTAGGCTTCCAATCTCAAAAACAACTACAAACCATGAATCGCATAGCCCACTTCTGGGCAACACGGCTTTGCCTAGCCACAACGCAACGCCTCCCCTCTGTCGTTCAACTGACGGGTCTGAGGCCAGCCACACCCCGACACTCACTCAAAATCTTCAAACCTTTGGCTTTAAAATTCTGGCAAACGTGCCCTCGGGTATATAATTAGATTGGTAAATCTAGAGGTTTGCAA
>JAPMLY010002151.1:42500-63768 GCA_026401115.1 Tetraselmis chui
CCCTTTACTGAATTAGTGCATTGGGCTTAGATGGTCTTTGCCTAGCTATCTTGCACCTACTCATGCTTGGTCCTCGTGTCATGTGCTAGGGCTTTCCAACTGCCTTCAACATACTAACGACGCGGTTCGTCTTGTTTGGGGAATCACATTCTGCATTGGAAACCTCGCTTGGCGCGTCGTGTGGCTAGTTGGATTTATTGTGCATACTTGTACGTACTGGGAGGTACTGGTAGTACAGTACGCATCGGAACCCCTCGCTAAATTGCAATAGCGACGTACTCACGTTGTACGTCCTTCCGATGGAAAAGCACGAATTGGAATTAGTAACGAGTACATTTACAATGTCCTTTAATGTATTGTTGCGGGATTGTACTCGTCACACTCGTACCCCCCTCTTGAGGCCGCCGCGAGGTAGACCTCCGTGTTCTAAGTTCTTTTACTGAAGCAATTACTGTGACTCAGGAATGCGCGCTTGGTGAGCGTGCATGAAGTCGATGTACGTCTGAGTCTGAGCAAGCTTGTGCCATTGGGGCGTCTCCAAGAATTCTTGTAACGCAATGGTTGGATGGACTTCATTCAAGCGGTGCCAGACAAGTGGAGTGACTTCATCACTGAAGTGTGTCATGAAACGTAAATATTTGCCTCGGCGTCTAGGTAACGAGTTGATGCACACATCACATATGTGCGAGACGTCAAACTCCTCATCGTCTTCTGCTGCAATCCCCACTGACGAAGCATCTGCAGCTACGGTGAACGTCGCGTCCGAGCGCACCTCCGGAAGGATTAGGCATGGCGCGGAAATGAGCCTGAACTTAAGAGTCTCAAAGGCTTCCAAACTGGCAGGCGTTTGCGTAACCTTTCGTGGCTAGGACTTCCGCAATAAGTCCGTCAATGGAGTTGTAAGGTCGCTAAAGTGATGTATTAATCTCGCGTAGAAGTTGCAGAATTGCACGAAACTGCGAACCTCCCCCATGCGTCGTAGACATTGGACAATCTGCAACGGCATCGACTTTCTTTGTTAAAACCGAAATTTTACTAGCGGGGATAGTGTAGCCAAGATATTCCATCTCTTGAAGGTCGAAGAAGCATTTCTTAAGGCGTAACTTTAAGCCCTCCTCCTTAAATCGCTGAAGAACCAGACGCATGTGCTCCAGGTGTTCCTCCACTGTACGACTATAAGTACAGACGTCGTCGAGGTAGACAGTGACAAACTTGTGTAATAAGTCGCGTACAATGTCATTTATCATCCTTTGGAATGTAGCTCGTGCATTGCACAGTCCGAACGGCATGGCGACCCATTCCATCAAGCCATCAAGGGTCTGAAACGCAGCCTTGAGGACGTCCTCATCACGTACTAGAACTTGCCAGAAGCAAGATGCGAGGTCGAGATGCGTGTAAAAACTCGCGTCCTTAAGTTCATCGAGTGTGTCGTCCACACGCGGAAGTGGGCAGGCGTCGTTACGCGTAACTTCGCTAAGTCCACCGTAGTCAATACACCGGCGTAGCGAGCCATCAACCTTACGCACAAAAATAATTGGCGAGGCGAATTCACTGTGGGTGGGTATAATCAAGCCTGCTTCCATGGCGTCTTTGAGCTCTCGGTTAAGCTGAGCGCGCTCTTTACGTGACAATTTGTTAAGAAGTTGACGTTTCATCGGTCCATTACTCTCCATGGGATGATCCCACCGTCGGCTAACTGTTAGAGTTGGGAACGGATAGTTACACGGAGGTCGTGCCGGCCCCACAAGGGGGTCTGTTGTGGTGACTAGAGAAGTGTGAGGAGGATATGGCGGCCGGCGAAGGCACCGGCATGGCCGGCCGACCGCCACTAATAGGGAATAGAGTACCGCTAATAGCACAACGCTAAGTACTAGGATGACAAATAGCTACCTTGTGCATAAGTACTAGGCAACAGAATGCTAGTGCTAACAACGCTCCTCAAGGTAGCCGAGGTCTTGACGTCGTCCTAGCTCCAGGAAGGTGCCATCTTGGTCGAAGGTGTAGTGCTTGTAGCGTGTGTCTCAGGCCGGGTAGGTGTAACGACATGCGCTCACAGGAACGTGCCGCTACCGGCGAGTTACCGATAAGAAGGAGTTCCAAATGTACTGCGTAATGTACTATTCTGACATGTAGCGGGAAAACTGTCCACGGGCGAATTAGCCGACGCATGAGAGCAACCGGCAAGGGAGAAGCAAAGCCAACAAGGCCGTTAGGAGCGTGTAGGCACGCAAAACCGTCTCCCCCCGGCGCTCGTGTTGACTCCCCCCTTTCGCCGTGGGAAAGTTAAGCTCCTCGCTAAGTTAGGTGAGCGTTGCGGCGTTGCCTCGGGAGAAAACAGTAACAGTACTAATTAAAGTACGCACGGGCCGAATTTTCGCGTGTCGGTCTTTAAAAGCCAGATCCGGTCGAGAGCATCGGTAGGCTGAAAGCTAGGTAAGACTTGAAGCTAGATGGGGCGAGCGTGGCGCCGGGCGCTTTACACACGCTCTTCTCCGTTTTACGTGGGAGATGGTAGGACAGTCGCGGACAACCAGTTCGAAGGCGAAGCGTGGTGTCGGTTGGACGATGAATTACTTGCGTGGCGCCGAGCGCTTTACACACGCTCTACTCTTTTTTACGTGGGAGTAGGTAGGACTAGCGTGGCGCCGAGCGCTTTACACACGCTCTTCTCTAGTGTAACTTGGTGGAGGGCCCATAACCGGTTAGAATTGGGAACGGATAGTTACACGCAGGTCGTGCCGGCCCCACAAGGGGGCCGGTTGTGGTGACTAGAGAAGTGTGAGGAGAGAGATGGCGGCCGGCGAAGGCACTGGCAAGGCCGGCCGACCGCCACTAATAGGGAATAGGGAATAGAGTACCGCTGATATCAAAACACTAATAAGGCTATGGATCAAGTGCATTTTGTCGATGTTGATGGTAATGATATTTTGCAACGTCGATGTTGATGGTATTGATATCTTGAATTGTTGATGTTGATGGCGTTGATAGTTTGAGATGCTGACATCGATGGCAATTTAAGCCGATATTATCGCCGATGTATCGATATTTGGGACGATATATCGATACATCGGGCTTAAATAATCAATATTTTACAATTGTTTTGATAATTGATGGCATTGATGCAAGCACTACTGCCATCGTGTCGATGTCGATGTCGCAACCTATCACATCGATGGCACTATCACTAGGTGATGATGATACTATCGACGATGCATCGATGGCTGATCCCTAGCTTTAAACACTAAGTACTAGGATGATAAATAGCTACCTTATACATAAGTTCTAGGCAACGGGATGCTAGTGCTAACACTAACAAGCGGTGAATTAACTTGCTGCAGGCGTCCGCCGGCGGCGCAGCGGCGGCGGCCCCGGAGGGGGGTGCGCTCGCAGGCCTGTCGGCACCTACCTCTACCTCCACGCGGTGGGCGCTGGTAACCCCATAGCCGTGCCAGGCCTGGCACGGTAGGGGGCTAAACGAGGTACCGGCAGCTTCGATCCGCGGGATCAGCAGCTGTCGGAAAGCCCTGTACGGAGGGTTTTGGAGAAACATAATATCCGTACACCAACACAGGGATCTCCCGCTCGGCCAGTCCGATATGTCTTTCCGCGACTAAATACTCGCAGATACTCTTCCGACGATGGGGCGGGGGCGGCGTTTGCGAAATATTTTTTGGCGAAGAGGGGTACGGACGGATCAGCGGAGGGACGAAGGTGTTGGAGCTGGCGGCGGACAGCTGGGAAGCAGCGCTAGGGACGGCGCTCGCAAGCAGTCGCCAGCCATGCGAGCGCCTCAGATCTCCCCTGGGGGCGAGGTTTGGCGGCGGCGGTCCTTAGGATCACCCGCCGCCGGAAAAGCCCGGTACGGGGGGTTTTGGAAAAATTCCCGTACCCACCATCTTTTGAGGACCGGCGACTCGATCCCTGTGTTCTTCCTACCTCTTCCCTAGTCGGTACCCAGTTATCGATAGGCTGCCTCAGGCAATGTGCCTAGGGTTATCGTAACGGCACAGTGCTCGTAAAGGCGGCCCCCTAACAACGTAAACCACTGGGGGAGGGCACGGACGGCCACAGCGCGATCAGATAGGTGTTGGAGACAGACGGGAAAAGGACAGGGGACATGAGAAAATCTGGCTCGGGGGCAGGAGAGCCAGCCGGACACCGTCTGCAGCCTAGTTCTTTTCTCTTCTCAGCGCCCGAAGGAGGAGAGAAGACTCGGCTAGGTGGCGAGCTGCGTCGAGAGGAGCGGCTAATACATCGGGCGGGGTTGAGCGCGGATCGAGGCGGGACCGACAACGACATATGCGAGGGGGGTTTTTTACCTGCCTTTCCCCCCAAGCTCCGGCACGACCGGAGTCGCACAAGAGCCGAGGTCAGGCAGGTTCGCCCCGACCAGCTCAAGCTGGACAGCTTTGCTGATCAGCGACCCCGCAGCGGCTGGAGCAGGCCGCGTATCGTGGAGACTAGCGACATTTTATATTTCATACCTGTATGCAGACAGTACTTGTTTATGAGTATGTTTTAGACGGTATCGTTACTGCCATTGGAGAGGTTGGGATTAGTGGTTCACGGTCTACCTCAGTCTACTAAGTCCTATATGGCATAGCATAAGGGGGGGCCCAGAGACAGCAGCCGGTTTATACTGGTATTGTTGTAAACAATTTCAATTTCAATTTCAATAACTTGCTGCAATAATTCCGGGAAGTCATCGTAGAGTAACGACCGGAAGTTGTCACGTTGTTCTGCAGTACGCTCCTCTCCATTGTGAAATTCATGGGGCCGCTCTGCTGCCGGCGTAACCTCAATTACGTGAAATTCGCATTACGACCTTTGTTGCGGCACGTCTTGCGCATGATGAATTTTCAACCTTAGTAAGTAACATCGGGAGACATTCTATACGTCGTGCCTCAATCCGAGTTTCCACTTTTGTGACATCCATTAAAGTAAAGACGCGGGTAGTACCAAACGCCAAAGAGGCATGATCGTCGTCAAGCCATGGTAAACCCAGTACCATATCAACACCACGTAAGTCACGTAAGACGTAAGAAGTCCGTTGAAATTCGTGACGAGCCAGCTCAAAAGTAACGTCGCAGACATTCCAAGATGTCACACGATGACCATTAGCGAGTCGAACAAGAGTTTTGGTAATATACATAAGAGTCTCTAAAGTAAAGCGTCTTACAAAGTCTTCAGACACAAAGTCAAGAGTCGCAGCGCAGTCCACTAGTCCAGAAATCAGCTGTCCACCGTTAGGAGTTTTCACAGTCATCTCAATGTGAATCAACGGTCGAGTTTCCGTGAGGTCCGTGAGAAAAGCGGGAGCTCCCGAAGAAAACTATTGTAGCGTAGCGATGGACTCTCCCGTGTCGACAAGAGGTACACGTGCCGAGGTAAGCCCGTCACGAATCGTAGTCCGTGGGTGATCGTAAAAAGTACAATAAGCGTCGACTAACCAAAGTTGTACTGGCCAAGGAGATGGAGCAACTACCTCTTGCTCGGTAGGATTCTCCTGCAACTGACGAGTAAATAGTTGTGTCATTGTTGGGAATTTTTGGTAGAGTTTCCAATGTCTTGTGAGCTCGTTGAACTTAGCTTACTTAGGAAGAACAAACACAGCCATCGTAGATTTGGAGTTGTACGACGACAACTCTCAAAATGATGCCCAATCAGTTCAACTAGCTCCAGGGTGGATTGCCGATCAACCGTTCTCCTCACAAATCCCTCTCCATGATCGAATCACTCGGCGAACATTGAGGTAAGCCACCGTGCGAGTTGAAACCCTCATCATCAACACAACCCTCCAAGGTGAGGTCAAAGTGTGCGTGCAGAGGTTCAAAAACAAAGTCAACCAGTTTCCAATCAGCCGAACGTCTGGTTATAAGTTTACAGCTCTCTCCCTGCTTGTTGACGACGACGACGACTTGCTACTAATTTCACAGGAGTCGAGACTTTAGTCGATGGAGATGTCGAAAGAGTTTCGACGACCTCTGCCGCTAGCAGTGTTTCGGGACGATCATTAGATGTAGCCGGCTGCTCCGGTTCGTAAGTAGAACAGCCATGCCACCATTACTGTTTCTTAGAAGGAGCATCCATCGCCTCTTTGCCTTTCAGCTCCGAGCACTAGAAAAGACGGTGTCCCTTATTGTGGTATTTGAAGCAAAGTCCTTTCTTGATATGACGTTTCCGTTCCTCAGGAGGCAACGCTTCATTAATGGCGCTGAAGTGAATTCTGCTAGAGTTTGGAAATATTCGGCCACGACCTCCATGTCCACCTCCGCGGCCTCGACCTCTTCCAGAATCGCGGAGGAACACCATTGTTGCGCTTTCAAATCTTTGAAGCCCCAACCAGTGCGTCCTCGTAAGTGCGCTTCTTGGTAGGTTGGCCGCTTCCATGAGTTGTTGATGGACCAATTCATGATTGAACACGACCCATGTGTGGTGAATCTGCAACGATGTTATTCAGAAAATTCAGAAGCACCACGAGAGGCAAGGTATAGCCTCTTTTGTGAACGATGGGACTTGGCTTGGGTTTGAAGTTGAAAATTTGCCAATCCACTTATGAAACGAACACATTGAAGGTCGTCCGTAAGGTTTTGAAGAGACCTCCGTAATAAGTCGTTGAATTGCTGAGTGTAGGCGACGTAATTCATATTACCCTGCGTAATTCCGAGCATGGTATTAGTTGCTTCGTCTCGAATGTTGGGGAGCAAGGACGTCTTACGAAGCTCCTCCTCCAATGAGTTGAAAGAGATTGGAATGGCTGCCTGCTGCTTACGGTTTAGCCACCACATGTTTAGGGGTCCACAAACTGTGAAGTAACCCATAATACTGCGTCGTAAGAATTAGCATAAATTCCTAGCATGATGAAGCGTTGCAGTTGTGCCTCGAGACAGTCTTCAAGTTCACGTGGCTCACGATCTAACTGAAACTTAGAATTAATCGCAGCTTTACGCTGAGTCTGAGTAAGGGTAACGGGTAAGCCAACAAAGTTGGTTGTAGGGGCAAAAGTTCCCATTCGCATATCAGTCGGAGTATGTCCACACAACTGGTTGATGTAGCCTCGGATAAGCATCCACACATTACTAGAGTCGAGAGACGTAAAACCGAGAGTAGAAGAGAAACGGTCTCGGTAATGATGTATCCTCGTGATCAAGTACTTGATGATTATAAACATCTCGGCGAAAAGTCTCCCATTGAGTCAAGTAACCAAAGTGAAGTAACTCGAATTTACGCTTCAGAGCTGGAAGTAAACCACGTTTCGCCGGCGTAAGAGAAAAACCGTCAATGTCAATCGTTTGCGGCACGACGTAAGAACCATCTAGATTAATAATCGCCTGGGCAATAAGAGCATGCTCAAGCTTAGCACGTGCACGTGAATGACTTGTCACATAGGGAATTGGAACAATCGCCGAAAAGACGTAAACAACCTAACGTTGCCCTTACGTAAAGCCACACGAACTGGTGCATCACTTAACATGGTTAGTTCATCGGAGGCCAAAGTAAGGCCAATTTCCTCAAGTAGCTCGCAAACAACAACATCAACATGCTCTTCGTTAAGCAATATCGAGCCCGCTGGGAACCAGGTTTTACCAGTACAAGGCTCGTTATGTAAAACGAGCTTAATGTCGGAGGCTTTGGAACCACCAACATGTAGTACGACCACCACGTAATGACCATGTCCAACAAAAGCCATTTCGAGTTAATCAAGCAGCGTCGAACGAATCAAGCGACAACCAAAACGTGCGTCGACCAAAGAGCTCCGAAAACAGTGTGGCGGTTAGCCTTCGGAAAGCTAACTGCATAAAATAATCTATTCTATTGTGTTATGTAGATGTTGTATCGCTGCAGGTGAAAGTGCACATGGAGGGAGCAATGAGAAGATGTCTCACTATTTAGTATTTAACATTAGATTGTGAATGGACACAGGGAATTGTTAAAAGGCTCTGTCACCTCCCTCTACTGCACTGGGCTTTAATTACCTTTGCCTATGTTGTGAGATCCCCACGGTGGGCACGATAATGGACACATCCGTACGTTGTACTCCGGGGGAGTCTTGGCCCTACTATCTCGCCAATAGTGGATGTACTGCGGGAGCCCGTTGCTCGGGCAATACGGGGGTATATATATGATATATATTCCCAATGGGTACCGACTTTTCGGCACGGTACTTGGTCACGGCGTACGACTCCGGGCACGGAGGTGCGGGTTCGATTCCCGGTGATGGCATTTCTGTCTAACCCTTCGACAGGTTATGGGCCCTCCGCGTATGACGCGGGTTGCTAGGGTTTGACCGGATTTGATCGGATGGTGTCCGTTAGGGGGAGTATTGTGAGATCCACATGGTGGCCACGATAATGGGCACATCCGTACGTTGTACTCCGGGGGAGTCTTGGCCCTACTATCTCGCCAATAGTGGATGTATGCGGGAGCACGTTGCTCGAGCAGTACGGGGGCATATACATGAGATATACCCCCAATGGGTAACGACTTTTCGGCGCGGTACTTGGCTACGGCGTACGACTCCGGTCACGGAGGTGCGGGTTCGATTCCCGATGATGGCATTTCCGTGTAACCCTTCGACAGCCCAGCTAGCATGCACTTGCCCTCTCTTGGTCCTCGTGTCATGTGTTAGGGCTTTCCAACTGCCTTCAACAGACTAACGACGTGGTTCGTTTTGTCTAGGGAATCACATTCTGCATTAAAAACCTCGCTCGGCGCGTCGTCTAGCTAGTTAGATTAAGTGTGCATACTTGTACGTACCGGGAGGTACTTGTAGAACAATACGCATCGGAACCCCTCGCTAACTTGCAGTAGCGACGTACCCACGTTGTACATCCTTCCGATGGAAAAGCACGAATTGGAATTAGTAACGAGTACATGTACAATGTCCTTCAATGTACTATTGTAGGACTGTACTCGTCACATCTACCCCGGGACTGTGGACGCCTCGACACGACGAGATGAAAAAACTCCCAACATAGGGAAAACGACTTTTTCTTCGACGATTGTGGACACCTAGCATATTATGGGGTTCACTCCGCAGCCGCGGATGCGGCGCTTGAAACCGCTCTTGCGACGACTCGTTCGACTACCGCTACCGCAGCGGAAAGGACGCACGCCTAGAACGTTCACGAAGCGGCCATTTGGACACACAAGGCAGTCACGAATGCCGTCGAGTCGATACATACCTATATTCATCGATTTGAAGGCAAGAAGGCCCTCACGGAAGAACGAGCAGTCGCTGAGGTCCTTGTCTACTCTCGGTTTTTCGACACTCACGCCGCCGACCGAAGCACAAACAACGTCGAGGGACTCCTCGCAGCACTAGAGGACAAACGCATCAAAGTAAGTCTCCACGCGGCCGCAAAAGCTCAAACCGTTCAACCCTTTAAGTAAAAGATGCCCGATCGAGGCGACGGAGGTAACCCCGAGAGACTTACCACGCGGCCGGACAAGGAGAAGGAGTAGTTGGACTCAACGAATGAGGGGGGAAGGGGACTAGCTAGTAAAGTAAGCGCCTCGCGTGTATTGGATATGGGACATAATATAAAGTGGCATTCGAGCATATTGGGGAGAGGGACATGCGGTCCAAGCTCTCGTGATTGCGGATCGGGAGAGATAGCGGCGATCCGGTCGGATGAGGAGCGACCAACCTTGGGATGGAGCCGTGAAGGGAGCGGAGGAAGAAGCGCGGATGAGTATTGAGAGATATTTGAGCATAAGAGTTAGCGGGAGCTGGTTGTTCCGCGATAGGGAAGATGAGGGGATCAAGCAAATCGTGCGGTGGTTGGTAAGAGCCGGGCTAATTCAGATCGGACATGTAAAAAACTTTATTTCTTCGTTTGAGCAACCAATCGTTTTTACACAGACATATCAGTTGGTAGGTTTTTCCTACCGTCTAGCAAGATTAGCAGAGTTGCATCCACGCCATGCTGCGTCCTTGAGGCTAACAAGCACGGAAGAGACCCCCAACCGTATCGATTGGGCATGACGGTGCGGGGGGGGGTAATCGCGGCTCCTCGCTCGACGGGGGGTACGGTACGCGAAGCGGATCCGTAGTCGAGGGCCGCGGGTGTGCCGTGACGCGCCGCGATATGGGCGGTTGCGTCTTTGGTAAAGGAGGGAAATAGTGGTGTGAATGCGAGAGGCGAGACATTAGTGGGCAAATGGTATGGTTCGAGCAGGGAGACAACGTAGGGTTTTTACGATTACAACCAAGTGGAGCGCAAAGGGGATGGCCCGACCGGGGTAGCTGTTCAAGAAAGTCGTGTGAAAAGCCTTTGTTAAGGGCGTCGCCCGGGGAATCTGGGGATTTCACTGCGCTTGGGAAGTTGGCGGAGTATTGTCTCGAATGGGGCCAGGTCGAGCTACATATGTAGGGAGCTAGTGGCCCATGGGTGGTGTATGGTTGGGAGAGTCACGGCTTAGTAAGAGTGATGGGCCGCGGGTTTTTGGGAGGGCCGCGACAGGGTCATAGGAACTCGAAATTCCTCGAAAATGGCCATCGAGCGAGCACCGACGGGTAGGATATTTCGTAGGGGTATGAGAGGGTTACTCAATGGAGGATGAGCGGAGAAGGTAGGGGTAAAGTATCCCGGTCAGGTTGTTGGTAGAGTATACCCATTGGCGGACTCGCACATGCCGCCTTTTGGGGCCGGTTTTTTTGTAAGTTAGGTGAAGTTCTGGATGTTGATGTGGCCACGTGACTGTTTGTGCGGTGTACGCGGACTTTCGTGTACTGTCTGAAAGTATTGGAGGAGAGATGTTGTTGGCGTAGCGGGAGAGTTGGGGTGTTGTGTCCGCTTTTTGAATTTCGATTTGACGCATGACTGAGAGGTTGATCTATTGGGGTCTCCTCTCGAGCATGCCGGAGTTGGGACTCGCTATTCGTGAGGAGATGTCGTCCGGCAAAGCGTTCGGCCCGATGATTCTCAATCATAGCACAGCGGGGCTGCCAAGCCCCGGGCTACAATATTCGCTAATGCCGCCCATAGGGCAGTTGTGGCTACCCACCGTCATCTTTTCGCGTCTTTTAGTATGTTAGTAGTACTTCGGTACCGTTTGCGGTGTTGAGTGACGGAAGGATGGAAGCGGTTACAAGTTTCATAGATTCGTGTGGCATGACGGCGGAAAGTAAGTAATAACTTATGGCTTGCAAAAAGCCGTAAGAGACGGTGCCGGTGGGGGTTTGACTGCCATTCCCATATTGATCATGTAAGCATGAAATGCAGAGATTTGGCAAAATGATAGTAGAGGCAAGCTGAATGTAAATACAGATCCATTCGGCTGTCCCTTACATATTCTCTCGGACAATTCAATGCTAGACTTGCATGTAGTCTCATAATCAACGAAGAACTATGGGCATTGGCGACTAATGATGTAATGAGTAGCCTTGTGTTCCTTTGGGAATTGTTGGGCATCGTGGTGTGATTGTCATTAGTGTTGTTGGTATTGGTAATGGCTGAGGTAGGACTGTAGCTCTTGGCGATATAATGAGCACGTGGTCGGGGAATGATATTAATGCCGTTATCGGAACACGCACATGGTTTAGGTATGCGATACGGGTCTTGGGTTGGGTCTTTGTAGACCTAACATTTCTACCCCGCCCCCAAAAAACTGAGTGTTTACCGCCACGGAATTGAGAGCGGGAATCGGGCTGGGTACTGGCGGTGAAGGTCAGTTGGTGTGTGTCCGAAGTTGCTGAGCGAAGTTGGTGGACGAACGGGCGAAATCGTGGAGAGCTTGGACGTGTTCCATGGAGGAGCACGGCTCCCACTACTCATACGTTAAGTCCTAGCTGTCCCGATGGATGAGGAAGACGAAGGTATGCCCGCGGCATCTAGCACTTTCCATGTGTGAAACTCGGAAGTCCAACACCGAGTCAACAATAAATTCGTCCTGTTGGGGAGCAACGCGACCGGGGACATTGTTCGGGGGGCAGCCTGGTGAGTGACCAATTTTCAAGTTAGAAATATGAAAACCCTTGTGGCATTGCATTGAGAGAGGCAAGTGAAGGCGGTAGGCTTGAGATAAAATTTTCGCCGAAATTTCAAAGGTCCAATATGCCGTTGTCGAAATCTTGCACATGGTTGACTCCTGAGGAGCGCAAGTTTTTAGTGAAGAGCCATACACGGTCGTTTTCAGAAGCGGCATGGCGGGTATTGCGACGGTTGGCATAATTACTTTGGTAATCCAACAATTTGAGTCGTTCTGCATATTGAAGGTGCAAGGGTGACTGAGACTGAAAGGTGAAAATGAGGAAGAGAATGGTTACATGACCCGCGTACATGTGGGTATATATAGTCTGCCCCTCTGCTAGACTGAGGAAGCCTTTCAACTGTGCTAAGTGGTGCTATGGGCAGTGCTCCTGTTGATGTGTGTGTAGCATTGCATGCTGACAGCTAGTGCTCATATCATACAGCATGCGGGACAGCTAGTACCCGTGTGATGTAGAAACGTACCACTGATATAGGACTATATAGATAAAGATGTGCTAGTACGAGTAATGTGCGTACATATGTCATGACAAAGATGGTGTCGACCTGCAAATGGGTGCATATGCCAACACTGCAATCAAGGGATGAATATCATGGATGTTAGTGACAACGTTTGAGTGTCCACAGCGGGGGTGGTCGATGAGGAGTGTGGCGGGGAATAGCGGGTTCATTCCATACATGGCCTCAAAAGGTGAAATTTGGTAGCGGAATGCACGGGGTTATTGTTAGAAAATACAACTAAGGACAAGAAGTTTAGACAATCACCATGTTTTTGGCGAACGTAAGCACGTAATATTTTTCCGATTGTTCGGTGAGTGCGTTTGGATTGGCCGTTGGTTTGTGGGTGGTACGAGCTGGACATGTTAAATTTGATTCCATAGATTTACGGTGTATTTGCCAAAATGTGGAGGTGTATTTTGAGTCGCGTTCAGAAATTATTGTGCGGCAAAGACCATGGTGGCGGGAGATATAATCTAGAAATAGGCGAGCGAGTCGGGGGCTTGGGGCATTGATGTGAATTGAGCATGGTATGAAGTGCGCTTGTTTTGTGAAAGTGCCAGCGAATGTGGAAATGCAATCAAAACCATCAACGGGAGGCATGACACTAATAAGATCCATCCTATTTTGGTTTCCCATGGGCGGATAGTTTTTGGGTTCGGAAACAAAGAGCCAAGGGGTTGTAAAGTGGGTTTCTTATTACGTTCGCAGGTTGTTAATCTTTGCAATATTGTGTCAGCACAATGTTTTGCATTTGAGGCCACCAAAACAATTCAGAAATATTGAGGAGAGTACAATCGGAGGCGGGGTGTCCGGTAGCGTTGTAATACTCATGTAGCATGAGTTTAAGCCGGGTTTTGTCATTGAGAAAACATTTTTTTTCAGCCATCCAGTGAAGGTTATCCGTGGGGCCGAAATGGACAAAGTTGGGGAGGGTATTGTTGCACTATGTGGGGTCAAGGGCATAGCTGGTAAGGATTTTATGAAGGAGGTCAGGATCAAGTTGAAGGTGGGTCATAGATGATAGTATATCGTGCATGTCCTCTAAGCTTTTATCGAGAAGCACGAGTTCGGTTGTAGCTACGTCTTGATGGAGCTCCGGTCCGCGAGAAAGGGCGTGGGCTTCGTTGATAGAACCTCTTCTATATAAGATTTCTATGATTGGTTGATTGTCATAGGGTTTAAGGTGAGGTATGGAGACAAGTCGCTAAACAAATGGCGTGTCTATGACCAAGGGATTCTTGAGTGAGGAAGTCTGGAGGTGGCCAAGGGTGGCATGGTATGCGCTTGTAATTCCATAAATCTTAGTATTGCCTTCAATCTAACAACGCCATTCTTTAATGGCACAAACAACATAAAGGAGTTCATGGTCGTAAGTGGGGTAGCTTGTATGGGCGGCTTGTACAACTTCAGCAAAGTAAGCGCACCCGTGGAGATTGCCCTCTAAATATTTTTTGTCGGCGTACCGCGCACAGTGCGAATTTGTTAACGACGGTGCTGTTAACGAATTCAGGAGGGTGCGGGAGTTCATGAGGACGGGGGTTAAGCAAGTGGATTGTTGAAGTGCATGAAAGGTAGTTTCTTCGCGATTGGTCTATTAAAATTCACGAGTTTTATGGAAAATGTAGTAAAGCGGGGCGGCCATGCGAGATTAACGGTGAACATATCGACGATAGGAATTGCAATAAAGGGAAAAACGTTGGGCTTCCTAAATTGTGCGCTGTCGTTGCCATTCAAAGACTGCTTTGATTTTGCTATCCGAAGGACGTTGGCCCGTTTTGGTAACCATTTGTCCGAGATATTCAAGTTCGTTACGAGCCAAAACGCATTTTTGGAGTCGGAGACGACGAATGTCATGCGCGGCAAGAAGAGAGAGGACAGTGCCAATGGATATACACTCTTCCCATGCGAAAGGCCCTATTTCACTAGTAACGGACTTTATGGGAAGCGTGTAATGTGGTCGTCGAGGGAATTGCAAAAAATCGAAATGTCGTCAAGGTAAACAAGGATGAACGTGTTATTATGTGGTTGTAGCGATCTAGAATCTTGGTGCGGTGTATGCGGCCATACGCGCGGTCGGGTGTTTTGGGAAGGGGAGGGGTTGCGGCAAGGTTTCAGCTTAACGTCATAGATACGCATTGCCAGGTGTTGACCGACGGTAGTGTGGGAGGGAAGGACGCGATACCCCGTACGGGGGATGGGGTGGTGGGCACCAGCCTGCTTTGAAGTGATGATGTCGAGTTTAACTCGGGTTGAACGAAATTAATAAGATGTTTGCTAAATATGCCACGTTGCTTATAGTTTGATCAAAAGCCACCCACAAGCAAGGCCTCGGGGACTATCAACGCATACTTATAGGGATGGGAGGGTTGGTTCGTTCATAGCTTAGATTGGTTGAGCGCGAAAGTATAGAGAGGTATGTAGGGGGTGGTGCGACCGGAGCGGGTGTGTCCGGGGCAGGGTCGTCGTCCATGTTGTGCGCGAGGTGGAGGATGCTGGCCATCACTTCATCAGCCGACAAGAGGTAGTCGGTGTCAAAGGCGTTGATGACGCATTGTTTCGCTTGACCGTGTGGGCCGCTGCTGGAAATACCGCGCAGCATGAGGAGACCGAGGTTGTGGGGGTGGATGACAGCGGAGCCATCAACCATTTGGCATGTCTCGTTGTAATCGTCAAAGGTCTGGCGCATGGAGTGGACATAGTCACTGAGTGACTGACCATGGCGCTGTCTGATCATCAGGTTCTCCAGGAGGGACAAGGAGCGAGCAAAAGACCGACAGTCGAGGCGTTCACACAGGATGTCCCACGCGGCAGCGGCGCAATCAGGGCGGGCCGGAGAAACGCATTTCATCGCCTGGTCAGCGCGCTGATTTGCGCTGGCTGCATGGAGGAGCAACGTGTCGGCGTAGTGTTGCGCTAGTTCGTCGAGCCACACGCCGGAGTCGCGGATGGCCAGCTGCGGAATGAGATATGCGGCCTTGATGGAGAGGAAATTAAGGAAAGTCCTCTTCCATTGCTTAAAGTCCGTGGTCGGGCCCATGACGGGGACCGACATCTTCATGGACCGGTTGGGGGCGTCCTTGTCGAAGCCGGGGGTTTCGTGTGCCGCTCGGCCGATGACTACCGGGTCAATGGTGGGGCGACGACTGCCACGGATGGTGTGGTCGCCACGCTGGGCTGGGGGAGAATGCCGTCCATGGAAGGGAGGAGGTGGACCACCGGGAAAGGGAGAGCGGCCGGCCATGGTATGCGGCGGGCCGTACGGGTGCGGGTGGCCACGGGAGGGGGGGACGAGGTGAGAGCGCGCCTCCGGGATGAGAGGTCCGGGTTGGTGAAGGGCATATCCAGCGGGGGGGTATGGGGTGGTGGTGGGAGGTGTTCAACCTGGAGGCCGTGACGCGAGGGCTCGCGGTGCGCATCGGGACGGCGTTGTGCGACGGTGGGGTCGCCAACATGAGCTGCAGCGGTAGTAGCAGCGAAGGCCGTTTGTGCGTCCGGTGGGGCGTAGCAAGGCTGGGGATGCTCAAGCAGGGGGAGGGTGTGCACGTCGTGGCCGTCCCGAAAGGCTTCGAGCTGCGCATCGTGGCGGCGCTGAGCGACAGGGGTGTCCGGATTAGCAACCGCAGCAGCAACAGCAGCAACGTCGGCCGACTGCGAGTCGAGGCGAGCGTTAATGAGCGCCATTTGCGCAAGGACCAACGCGAGAGTATCCGGAGTGGGATCGAGAGTGCTCTACTGAGAGCCTGGGTAAGGGGAATCAGGAGGCAAAACAGGCGGAGAGTCGGCAGAGCGAGTTTTCGGCGCCATTTCGACAGAGGGCGAAAAAGAAAGAGATGAATAAAAAACAGGCAGCGGTGAAAACCGCTAGCCGGAAACGTGCCTACCAGTGGTTTCAAAGAGACGGCCTGACGCCCGCCGACCCCTCGGCCTGACGCCCCGGGGTGTCTCAAAGCACCTTTTCTGTATCCTCCACCCTGTGTGGGGCACAAGTCGAGGCCAAGGCTAGGAAAGGTGGAGCGCTGCGCTGGCGGCTGAGTCGCTAAGATAATGTAAAAATAAAAAGGTAAGCTACGGCTGTCGTGCAACACGTGGATGCGTATTCACCCGATAGTGCGCCCCCCCTTTCTCCAGCTTGGACCCGTGTGCACCCTGTCCACACACGACGAGTGCGTCGGTGTGGGTGGCTGGCTATCGCCGTCGAGTAGCTGACTTAAGAGGGGTGGTGGCGGGTTTTAAATCGCAGTTTATACTGGCGATACCGCCGACTACAAGGTGAAAGTACTAGGTGTCTATAGAAACTTGCCTTCTGCGGGAGAGCTGTCGATCGCGGCTCGCCGAACTAGGTTGTCGCGCGTGAGTGACGTGAGGCGAGGGCCCATAACCTATTGAACCATGCAAACACGGTTAGTGTGGAAGATAACTCACGCAAACGTAGTTACAATCACAGTCACGCAAACATGACAACCAGCCTACATGCGTGGTGTCGGGACAACAGAAGTGAGAGAGCTGTAGCCTAGCGACAGCTCTGTACCGAGTCAAACAGTTTATCGGTATGTCCGATCTAGACATGTACTAATCATACTTAGAGTAGCTTAGAGTAGCTATCTGCAACTAATACGTATACGGTATTACTTACAACAGTATGCTCTCATCTAGTTCCGGCTTATGAGGTGAGTGAGCCAACCGAAGAAACGCCAAGTAACTCGAGATGGGGCCATGATTGGATAAATGTATTTGCCTTTGGTCACAGAGTCGTTCTTGGCCTAGCCACCCATGTACTTGACGACGAGAAGGGGAGCGCCGATGTAGCTAGCGGCGGAAGCCGCCCCTTTGCGGAGGCTATGCGATGTCCACTTGAAGCCGGCGGGACGGGCGGGCGGGACGTGCGGTTTTGAGATGTTCTAGCAAGGCAACGTTAGCCGCTTGAAAATGCTCAGTAATCCGTAGTTCCAAAGCCGAAACGGTTGTACGAATATGTTCGGTTGTGCGTTGCTCGATCGAGGTGGTGTGAGCGTCGCCTCCCGGCGCGGAAGTATATTGCGCAGGTTGCATGATGCGTAGGTGAACGAGGGGAAGTGTAACGTGACGCTCGAGTGCGCATGGGACGTTGATGTAATATTGACACCCTGCTCGACTGCGAAAGTCGAGAATCGATTATGCGTTCGCGCGAAGCCTGGATTGGTTGAGCGCGAAAGCAAAGATTGCTAGGCTCTTAGCTAATTTCGGCTTACGAGGCGAGGGCTAATTGGAGATGACCGTTGGGGAAGTCATTTGGTCGTTGGTTGCGCCCCCTTGCCAATGCAAGTTGGTTGTGTTGAAGGTACGACGGGCCGTTACTAACGGTAATAGTAACCGCGGGGGCCATTGTCCCGTACACATGGGAATTGGGTTTACAAATCTCTAGTTTTAGAACAATCTGACCATATATTGTACACGGTACGGTCGACAACTCCCTAGAACGGGGGTGTAAATATTGAAAAGGGAGGTGCAAATATTCAACATTTCGACCTCTCTTTGGGATTTTTACACCTCCCCACATCGTACCTGTAAATAACTTACATGTCTCTCAATGTGTATAGCACGGTTAGCGGTACCGGTAAACCCTAAACCATGAATCTCTGAAACAAAAGTTTACATGCTTTTTGAGGGGATATGCGACGTGAATTCATGCAACGTCGTTCTGCTGCTCTTCATGGCACTCTGGGTTCCTATCTCCGCAACGCTTTTCATGAGGGCAGTGCTGACGCTGTGGCATGCCTTCGTGTTCCTCGGGCTTAGGTTTCCCCCCCTCTGTTCTTCTTTTTGATTGGTGGCCTCCAAAAAACGTATCCTACCGTCACTAAAGACAGTAAAAAGATCCAAAGTACTACTAAAGTACTACTGAACCTCAAAAAACGGGGATGGGTCGGTAGCTCGAATGAGCAACGCCGATCGTCTTCGCTCTGGGCCTGGCCTCCCATCGAGCGCAAGACTGGTGGACAGGGCCGCTGAACAGCGTGTACCATTCACCTCTCCCCACCCGAGCCTAGCTCAAAATGGTCAGTGGATCCGTGGCGACACCAGACGGTACACACTCAAAGGCGCAGCTTCCAGGGATTTGAATTTCATCCCCCCGACAGCTATCGCGCCATCCACTTCGAAAACCACACATGTACCCGTCAAAGTACTGCGGAACCCTCGCGATACACATCGCTTACAAAACACTTCTCTCCCAGAAGCCGGCGCGCTCTATCGCGCCCCTCCGAGCGTCCGGACGTCACTGTCCGCCGCCAACATCCATCAAACCCAGGTCCCATCAGGCCTGGTCGCGTGCTGCCAACACGCGCACTACTCTCAAACTTCGACTCCAAAAGCCACACACACATCAACTACTTATTCTCCACACTCGACATCCAGCTCGACTACCATGTCTTCAAACCCCACCCCCCCCCCCACCTACAAACAGGTGCTCGTGAGGGATCCCCCGCTACACGGCCGCTTCACGGACTTATACCACCCCAGGAACAAACTCGCGGGTCACCCCTTGACCCCGTTCCTCTCAACCTCTCAACTTCCCCACCCCCAACAGATTCTGGGAACACCTATGGACCTCCTCCCACTCCGTCGCGGACTCCAAACCCCCCTTGTCCTGTCCATCCCGCGGTCAACTGACAACCCCGGACAGGCCGACGACTTCTCCACCAGAACGATCGACACGCTCCTCCTTACATGCCAATACTCCACCACCCCCCCCACATAGCCCGCTTCTGGCTCCATGGAGTCTTCATGCCGGACCCGCCGCACCCCGACCCGATCGCATCCGCTTGCTCGGTGGCCCGTCGCTGGCTCCTCGAATGCGTCAACGACCTCACCGATCTCCCCAACCGCATCAAAAATATAATCGGCAAGGAACTCGTCCACCACACGCGCTGGTCAGCGAACTCCTCTCGCACACACCACCCAACAGCCCCGAAATGCGACGATCACACCCCCCTACCGATCGAACTCCTTTCGGGCTTCCAGGAGGTCTGCCTGGCTATCCCCACCTCCTGTATAACGGTAGGACTCCTGTACCAGTTAACTTCACACCAGCGTGAATTTAATTCGGCCGGTCCAGTGCCTCCCTCTCTCACCTCCTCCCCTTCACTATTGCGACAACTGAGTCAGCAGAAAATTCGCTTCCTCCGCGACGCCTCAGCTCCTGCAATCTCAGGTCGTCGTGTGAAAATCCGATCCCCCCTGTTCTCCGGTATCACCGGCCCAGAGATGATCGCCCTCCTACAGGACCTCCTCACTTCCGACCTCACAGCGGCTCTCACCTCAACCGGATCAGCCCCCTCGACTCACCCACAATGCAGACTAGAGGACCTCCCCGAACAAGCGCAGTTCATCCTTCAATTCGCGGACGCCATCCAACCGCTGGACACCCCAACCCCGATCGAGGCCGACCCCTCCTCATTCTGGGTGAATATCCTCCACCTGCCCAAGAATCCCATTCATTCACAATCCGGTCCTGTATCCCATCCCATTTTTTCATTCACACCCCCTGGAACCGTACCCCCTGACAATCACCTTCACACCATCACCATCACACCCCCCCCCCGTCTCTGGCCTTGTTCCCGGCGTCTCATGGGCTGACACATGCCTCACCACAGTCCTGATACAGTCCCGCCACTCTCTCTCCCTCCCAAGCATACATCCCGACGGCACCATTCCCCCATCACACTGGCTACACACCCTCCTGTCCCAAACAGCCACCGAATACCTCACACACAACACCCCCACAACCACCCCCCCCCCCCAACACCCCCCCAGCCTCTATCACTACACAACCCTGAAAAAGTTCCCGGATGGCTCATACTTTCGCTCACACCCCTCCAACTCCCCCACCATCACCACCAGCATACAAATCTCCCTCAGCCCCGAAATGTACTGCATCCTCATCTCAACCAACGGCACTATCACGGTCCCACTGACTCACACATACACCCATCGAGGAGCTCGCACTCAATCCTCCTGCTCCCTCATCATCACCCCACACCACTATTCCACGTTCGGTAAAGCCCGTCTCACGGACCCCATTTTTACCACCCCCCCCCTCCCCACCCCCTCTCACCATCACTAAACGACACACACTTCACCGCAACCCCCCCGCCCTTCTCCTCCAATGGTCCCGCCACCTCACAGACAACCACGTTCCCAGCCAATGGGACCTGGACCCATCTGACTTCCAAATGCAGGATGACGCTGACCTACCCCTCGACCTCTCCTCCCTCCCAGACATACAACTCACCACCACCCCGGCCCCCCCCTCCCATACCACATGGTCCCTCCACCAACCTACCGCCTCACAACCCGCCTCCACCTCCTCCTACCACGGCCACCCACCCCCCTACCCTCCAGCCCCCACCACGATTCCTCCGACCACTCTCCACCCTCTCCCCACTATCACAGAAGACTCCTCTGGCCCCATGGACTCCTCCACCTCACCACCCCCAGCCCCCCCCCCTCACTCAACCACCCACCCACCTCCCCGACCCCCCCAACCCTACTTATACCTTCGCCCCCCCTCCTACCTGCCCCATACAACCCACCCCTTCCTCCCCTGCACCGCTCTCATCCGCCGCCTCCCCTCCCCGCCCTCGCCCCCCCACGGACCCCTCACTCCGACCCGCACCCCCAACAGGAGTTACCAAGCCCTCTCGTCCCCCCCGCAAGCAACCCTCCCAGTCTCCCCCACCCCGCGCCCCCCCGCACCCCTCCCTCACTCACCAACAGGCCCTCCCTTCCCCCCCACT